>OMNS01079704.1:0-16922 GCA_900303225.1 Laemonema laureysi
TTAGAAGCTAGACGGTCGAAGCCTCACCTCCATATTCTGGGGCGAAAAAATGCAAGCTCTTCTGCTCCTCTCGACACGTTTTCACGTGGTTGTTAATGGTGTCTGGGGCCACTGGAAAACCAAAAAAAAAAACAGGGGAAAGCAATTGATCAAAAATAAAGACAATAATTAAAGCAGCACTACATTATTCCTGACCAGGAATATGTAGTTTGAAGTGTTGACTCCAACGCTCCAGTATCACACCAGTGAACACTATCGAGTGAAGCGTCCAGGATTAAGCTAATGTAATTGCGCTATACAAGTACATCCATGGCTAGACGCCAACAGTCTATTCGGGTCCCGACCTGAGCCGATCTTGATGAGGCCGTTGTGCTGGATGAAGATCGTGTCACAGGTCAGGTTGCCGTGGATGATGGGAGGCTCACACAAATGCAGATAGCTGACCATGTAAAAAAAGAAAAAAAGTAACTTCTAAAACCAACCATCCTTTTTTCCTCCAATGTCACAGAGGTTCCAACATTTTAATATTTTAAAAAAAACACTTGACCATTAATAGTAACTGACATGTCATGACAAGACTGTCATCCTAGCTACACATCGCAACACCGACCTGAGAGCAGAGAGTATCTGTGTGCACCAACGCTTCCACGCCTAAGAGACAGAGAAGGCAACGGATTTAGGAAGAGTATTCATTAATGTCAATCATCCATCTTCATTGATGCATTTTTATTAAGGAACAGTATATTATATCTGGTCCTATATTAGCTTGGCCCATGTGGATCATGGCTCAAACTAATTAAGGACTAGGACAGGACTGAAAATGGACAGTAGCTTGGGGGAGACATTTTTAATGCAGCATAGAGAACATCTGGAGCGCAAACATGGGAAAGTCCTGGGGGGTTTGTTTTAGTGGGGCAAACGTACCTTTTCGTTCATCGTCTTGTGGTTCTTCTTTGTCTTTTTTAGAAACTGTTTTAGACTTCCCGAGGACATGTATTCAGTGATGAAAATCACCTGCAAACAGAAACAACAAAAACAACTTAAATCCATATTCATTAAAGAAGGCTTGGAGAAAAGCAGAATAGTGAGACATGACAACATACCCTAGCTCTGTTCTCCTTCACATCTGCCCAGTACTTGTGAAACTTCACAATGTTCAAATGCTCCAGCTGGATCAAGTTGTCGAAAACAGCTTTAACCTTTTCCTGTGCAAAACAGAAAGACAAGAGATCTGTATAATTACTTTGAAAAATAAAGAAAGAAATTGAATAAAGAAGGTAATGAAAACGTGTCACAGCCACATGGCAACCCATCAGAGACCAACAATTAACAGGCATATGGAGTAGCTAATCGCAAGAGACTCACAAATGACCAGGGTGGCTTTAATGTCAACAAATACTATTTTAAAAACATTAGCGGCCGTGGTATTCCAAACTTCCTGCATTAAAAAAGCTAGCATGATCACAGAGGTGAGAAAGTCTATATATTACTAAACCGTGTGTGATGAACGAGAGTGGTTTGAAAATGATAAGCAAATGCTTATCAATGCTTTGTTCTCACGGTTTGTATCTCCGCAGTCCGAGGGTTCTTCTGGTTTCATTACATTACATTACATTACAGTCATTTGGCAGACGCTTTTATCCAAAGCTTTTTGAATGACAAATACAGATTACGGCTGCCTACTGGTATGGAGAAGTATTTCCTCTCACGTAGGCGCAAAACATACGTGGTAGTTGACTGTTAGCTGTAGTCGTGTGTGTTCAAGTGTGTCAGGGCCTTTAAATGTTCACTCACCTCCTGCAGTTTGAAGTTCTTCCTTTCCGAGAACATAACCTCATTCCAAACCACCTCCACTCCTTCCTCTGTATCCATTGCCAAGTATGCATTATCGATCCCAGGAACATTACGTTGATTCACCTTAGAGGAATAACACAATAGATCAGGGATCAGTTACTGTATACATTGATGAAATGGACATTAATTTGCAGATATTTAACCACCTACCTCTTCCTTGCGTTTCTGCCAGCGACCACATGGACTTTCCTCCAGGATCTCTGACTCGTCCTCACTTTCTTCTTCCTCGTCTTCTGTGGCTGCCGTTGGTGGAGGCTGTGTTACCATGGACACGGGGGGAGATACTGATGACACCCCTTGGCCCGTGGATGCAGTGGCAGCAGCCCCGGACTCCTGTCTCACTTCCTGGACCGGAGCCTGCTTGTTCTCGCCCTCAGACATCTTCCCTTCCCGTCAGGCCCAGCAGCCTGCTGTACAAACACTTAATTATAATCACACATTATTCACTAATCAATACACATATAACGTGAACACTAGTCATTCACTTCAGTACACCGGGTTGACGCTGAGAACAAGTATCGTTAGCGATGCATTTTAAGGGGATATGGGAACTATCTACACGTCGCCTTACAAAAATACTGTCACTGTAAATAAATACATTGAGAGAGACATACGTGGATGACTTTGGTGTCAGTGACGATGCGGAGAACACAGCGGAGGAGCCGCTATATCTGTGGCGTCGGTACCGCTTCAAGTGCTCCTGTGTTTGTGCCGTTTTAACAATTCCGCTTGTTTAGCTCAAATATCTATATTTGCTTCGGATCTGTAAAGCTTTGTCGCGCCCCTGTATTGACACCAAGCTTGCTAGCTGGCTCGATGTTAGCTAGCGACCCTAGCAACTTGGTCCTTGCTACTTCTCAAGTCCAAAGGCTAGTGTGATTGCTGGTATCTTTCGTTATACACTATCGCGTAATGTCTGACATACGTTTATTGAATACTTGCATTATATCATTCACTCAGAGTTAAATACCAACAGACTAAACTAACCGATGTCATAATATCAACAGCAGTTACCAACTCTCACACTAAGGTTAAAATGTGATGTTAGCTAGCTAAATATTATGGCGACAACGTTCAAGGATGCAGACGAAAACTGTCCGGGAGTGTCACGTCACAGCCAGAGAGTTGCCAGACGCATGAACCTATCCTCCTTTCGGAGCTTCAAATCATTCATTCAATTCAATTCAATTCAAGATGCCACCAGACATTTTCTATTAGTACGTGAGTGCAAGATAAGAGACACACAAGAGTGCTATTGAGATCGCAAGTGCACTATTCAAATTAGTTACATTTGCAGTTAAACATAATAACACCATCTACTTGATTTATCGTCGGCACTTACGGTCTTCACGCTACAATAACAGACAATGATCAACTTAAGTCGTCCCTGACGCCACTGGAAACGCAACACACTTTGTTATATTTTCCCCTGCTTGTCCCATATTTTCCCCTGCCTTCCCCTGCTAAATGATGTGTCGTAATTTACCGTTGCGTTCTGGCAAGTTCAGATTTACTGTTGTATTCAGGGGGTTACTTAGATCTGGCAACGATACATTCAACAGCCTTGAGATTCTTCTACCTAGCAATATAATAGCGACGATAAGATACTAAGTTGGTCGAGCATTTGGTCATTTGGAATCTGGACACGTTTGACCACTACTAAACGGTTTAATGTATCGGGAAATGATAATACTCAGTCGCTAGGATTTGGGACGTAGTGGCAATGTCTACAGTGCTCCCTCTACCTGTAGTAGGCATCCTTGAGCATGACGCCTAAGCCTAACCCCTGTCCCTAAATTACTTGTATCTGAATTCACTGTAAGTCACTTTGGATAAAGGTATCTGCTAGATGAATGAATTGTAGTAGGACATAATCAAATGTAACTTAATAACAATACCATTAAAGATTACAAAGCAGCGCCAAAAAGGTGTTCTCTCATTGTTGTCAACACTCTACCACTGTATGTGTATATATATATATATATATATTGGTACCATACTCCTTGCCTATGACTACTGTCTTTCAGAACCGGTGATCATTTCTTGACTTCATGACTTGATGGGAAAGGCTGATGAGTCAACTCGCATAACAAAGATTTTGAATATAACATAACATGAGCGATCTTGTTATGTTTGTCATAACGAATAAATACTAGTCATCGCCAGGGGCGTTGCTAGACATAAAACTCTCCTGTGGCACAGGCCCCCCATTACTCAAATCAAGAAATTGTTTCTTGGATGCCTGCTGCATGTATGAAATCTATAAATACATTCATGGAATATATACAATAAGCTATATGAACTTCCATTGCACGTTTTGCATTATTCTGCATTCCACAATAATAATTATAAAAGAAAACCAAACATTTAAATTCAAATAAACAATCATTTCATGACTTGAGTCATGTTAATTTGAGTCCAAACTGAGTTACACAGATTGCTGCGTGCACACCGCGTAGCACCGGCTACGACTTGCACATTGCCGTGCACAGACAGTAATGTGTGCATCGCTGTGCACGGACCCCGACCGCATGGTCCGCACCTCAGCTTATATTTTGCGTTGCTTTGACATTGTGGATTAGGGAGGGGGGAAAAAATCAGTTCTTTCCCCGTCATTATCAATCTAAATGAATCCACTGCCAAACATATGACTTTGTTAAAACTTGAACTTGAGATTTTAATGGGAAAATCACAGCAGGTCAACAGTGGGACACGTGCCCCAGTAAAAGGGGTCCATTGACGCCTATGGCTATCACTGATTCAGAAATCAGAGATCACCCACAAGCCACAGGGGGGACAGCAGGAAACTGATATTGGAAGGTGCCCAGTCAGTGTCAGTAAGTAAGTAACACACTTGGGGACTGGGAATGAGCTGAGCGCATGCAGAGGTACTCACTGGTGCGGTTGATGACCACAATGGAGAACTTTCCAAGTTCCCAACATGGCTGACAGCTAAGCTAAGGGTGCGTCCCTGTCTGTACACTGTAGTTTACAGGGACCTGGGGGATGACAGGTGAAAAACCATGATGCAGGTGTAGCTGCTGAACCCCCCTGCAGAATAGTGGTCATCGGGGAAAGAAGACAATTGGACACAGTCAGAGATGGCGGGTTTAGATGGTTTGCCGGTGTAATGCAGAAGATGAAGACCATCATGGACCCATTGACAACCTACACACGTCAAGAAGGACTTGGTCATAATCACAGTACCATCATTTTACAACCTGAAGAACTGACCACACATACTGTATAATGTGCACACATTACATTACAGTCATTTGGCAGACGCTTTTATCCAAAGCGACTTACAATAAGTGCATTCAACATCGGTAGGCAAGACAACTAGTTACCAGAAATCGTAGGAGCACACCCATGTCACATGGCTTTGGTTTTATGTACTGACAGCTGGCCAGCCAGCCAGAGAGATAGACAGGCAGATAGATAGATAGATAGATAGATAGACAGACAGATGAAGAGAGGGAGTAGGAATGAAATTATTTGGGAAGCCACCTCCCCTTTCTTGAACCGAGAGGCCTATATTTAGCACCCACACTCAGACAGGCCACACCAAATGCAAGTGCTGACATACGAGGCTCAGTTGGGGATTTTGCATGACCACCCACAGGAAATTAAGGAACTAGCAAGTGAAAGAATACTGCACGGAGTGGACAGGAAGTTTCTTTTGGGCTGTGTTGCAAGTCCATCATCTGCTTCTGCAAATAAGAATTATTCCGTTTCCAGAGTGACCTCCTAAACCCCCGAATACAAATGGAAGAGCCACGAGGAGTAGATCAGGTGGGAGAAGGGAGACTTGCGGTCATGGAAGAGGTTGAAGTGAAGACAGTAGTGGAAACCGAGGCACGGGTTGGACCTGATGAAAAACTGGACTATCCACCTGCAGGGAGCAACTCCATTTACACCGCCATTCTCAGCAGGAACGAGGCCGTCAAAGACGCCAAGCGTCTGAAGACCTTTCTGGAACTGCGGGACAAATATGTTCAAAAGAAGGTGCTGTTTGAAGACCCCCTGTTCCCCGCAGACGATTCCTCTCTGTATTACAGTTGTAAAAGCCCCATGAAGTTTGAATGGAAGCGTCCAACAGTGAGTGTATTTTTCTTTTTTACAAGGGCTTCCTGTACCAATACATCCTGGCACAGTGCATTGGGGGTGTGGGAGGTGTGGGGGGTGAGGAGTGATTTGGGAGCATAGTGGTAGATACATATCTCTGGGTTATCACCTTCTAGAATCACAGACAGCTGACATTGAGTCAGGTGGCCAGCAGTTCTCTGTTGACAATGATAGGATTGAAGAGTTTGGAATGGCAAGTCCGCTCAGACAGTGCACTGCAGGACCACACATACACTTCTTATTTAGCATACGCTTCAATGTTCAATGTATGCTAAATGTAAACAAAATGCACTCTGTCTGATGTATTTATAATAGTGCATACCATTACGACCAGAAGATTAGAGTTTGACGTAATGTGGTTTGGTTATTCATAGTTCAGTTGTGAAAAACTGCAATGTGAAAACTGAATTCAATTCAATTCAATTCAATTCAATTCAATTCAATTCAATTCAATTCAATTCAATTCAATTCAATTCAATTCAATTCAAAAAAGGGTTAGGGTTGATTGGCTTTGTAACAGATACTGTCAAATTAAGAGTGCAAAGTAAGTAACACATTACACATTCCTACTTTTATCCTTTAAGCTTAACGTGTTACTTGGTCAGGACAAGGGTCATAAGGAGTTCTCATGTTTACAACCTGCTGGGCTTTCACAAGGAGGAGGTGCTAAAGAACGTGTCTATCTCTACTCCACTGCATTGTTGGTAAACATCACAACCAGAAAAAAAGGTTGCATTTGTTTCAAATACTCCATTTATTCATCATACTCCATAAAACGTTCTTACAAAGGTTATATAGCATTATTATAACTACTATTATTATTATTATTATTAGAAGAAATTATTATCATGAAACCAAATCAAACAATATAAATATTATATGCACCACATGCCAACCCCATATACAGTCCTGGCACTAAATACAGCATGTGCTGCATGGCTTTAACTGGACCTGAGTCCTCTAGTTGACTTTGACAGTTATTGGACAGAGTGGTCAACATTTATCGTTTGCCTCGGGAGATCTTGACCTTATGGGACCTGGAACAGCTGTTCTTTACATATTTAGCGATGGCTCTTCAAGGCACCAATGGCCCAACATTTCTTTAAGGCAAGATAGGATCCACAGGGTCAGGTTCTCAGCTTGTTAATTAGGTTTAGTGTAAATGTGTTAAATTAACCGTTATAAAGTAGCACACAGTACATTAAAGTCAAATGTAACCAATACTATGATTACAGGAAATCTGTGGAAATCCTCAGTTCATCATAGATGGAGCCAACAGAACAGACATCTGTCAAGGAGAATTGGGTAATATTTAAAATGTTGCAAATTGCATAATTGATTAATGCTGCCTATGAATGAACTGAATGAATACTATGAACTGTGACAGCATGGCATAGGTCATATTTGGATGTACAAACTCATTGAAAACCAGCTAATTGTGTGCATTTGAGGTCATAAAAGCGAAAGCATCTTAGTCCACCGGGCTCTTGCCAACCCTATAAAACTCCATGAGCCAAAAAGATGAGCTCATGCCCTGCCCCCCATGTGGTGTCTCTGCACTGGACAGGTGACTGCTGGCTCCTGGCTGCCATCGCATGTCTGACTCTGAACGAGAAGCTGCTGTACAGGGTCATCCCTCAGGACCAGAGCTTCACCGAGAACTATGCTGGCATCTTCCACTTCCAGGTACTCTGACCTGATTTGGCTGTATATTGAACCGTATATTGAAAAAATACATGTCTGGTATCTAGGATGAAGAATAATATGACTTCACCATTAGAACAAGTTAGAGTGGATGTCTGATCACCTTTATTCAAAGTCATGTCCAAGCGTAGAAGATTGAGAAAATATAGGTGATGGCCTACTACTAGCCTCCATCAGAAGTAATAATGTAGCGGTTTATCGCAAGTTGTGCATGCAGGAGTTCTTCCAGTTCCCTTAGTTCACCAAGCTAATGTTCACATTACAATGAGAAAAGAAATGCATTTGAATTATTTAACACGTGTTTCTGACCAGTTCTGGCGCTACGGCGAATGGATCGACGTGGTTGTGGACGACCGCATCCCCACGTCCAACGACCAGCTGGTGTTCACCAAATCCTTCCGTAAGAACGAGTACTGGAGCGCCCTCTTGGAAAAGGCATACGCCAAGTAAGTCAGACATAGACACACAGAGAGTCTATAAATAGCCCAAGCTAAGGACATCAACAAATTAGGTAATGTACAAGGGTCCCAGGTGGAAAACCTATCCGACTTGGTTCAGGTTTCCCAGCCTGGCGATGACTAAAAGACACTTGATCAGAACTCGCAGCATGCATCTGACCACGTATCTCTCGAAATTGGCGAGAGTAGACACTGCGCCGCACTCTCCTCTCTGGCTGTGAGCAACATCTGAAATCCTGTCTGGATCGTGTCCACTCCTTCCTCAGGTTGCACGGCTCCTACGAGGCTCTGAAAGGAGGTAACACGCTGGAAGCCATGGAGGACTTCACGGGGGGCGTGACCGAGTACTTTGACCTGGTGGAGGCCCCCAAGGATCTCTACAGCATCATGAGGAAAGCGCTCGAGAGAGGCTCGCTGATGGGCTCCTCCATAGATGTGGGTGTGTAGTGACTGTGCACAATGTGCAGTCATGTACAGTAAAACTGTTGTTTGAGGAGTCAAACAACAAACAAAAAGTAAAGCAGCAAAATATGAAAAATAACACAGACCGACGCAATTTTCCTTTGAATATGAATAGTACTTTATTTACCCATGAAAGGATACATGCATTATCTTTGCATTCAAAACATTTGATTGGTCTACACAGTGAAGCATGCATGTTTAGAGAGTCAGCATCAACAACCAACCAGATGGATTAGCTTGAGATGATCCCTGAGGGGGATATTTTTCCAATAAGCAATCTCAATTATTGTCACTGACCTTTTTGTCCAGGTATCTGGACAAGGCCAGATCGAAAGTCGCACCGATCAAGGACTAGTGAGAGGGCACGCCTACTCGGTTATAGGTCTGGCAGAGGTATGGTAAAGAGAAGCTGTGTTTTTATTTGTCATTATTTTTTTCTCTTGTGGAATTGTGTTCAATACTAATTGCAGGGTGGATGTTTTTTTTTTTTAGTGTGACATAAAAGAAACAGACTCCAAGATTCGTCTGATTCGTATGCGCAATCCCTGGGGCTGGGTGCTCTGGAAGGGGCCATGGAGTGCAAAGTAAGAGCACTCTGATAAGATAAGACTTCCCATCAAATAGTTTAAACTTTAGATGTTAGAGACTCGGGTTCGATTCCTGACACACAAATATTTGCTTGCTTCAGCAGATTGTAGTAATTCATCACACTGATTCTCGTTGTGGCCGTTCAGGTCTTATATCATTTCTATAATTGATTGATTCATTCATTTGTACTCTGTCCTCAGTACCAAAGAATGGTCCACCATATCCACTGCTGACAGAGACAATTTACAAAAGCAGACCATACAAGAAAGTGAGTTCTGGTGAGTTAAAAACCCTTGGCAATGCCGTTCCCCTCTTTGTCATTGTAAATCTTGTACTTAAATCTACATTTTCTGCATTTTTCTCTTCTCAGGATGTCGTTTGACGATTTCAAAAAGTACTACACCAAGCTGGAGATGTGTAACTTGACCCCGGACACACTGCAAGGCGACGAGAGGCACAGCTGGACCGTGGCTGTGAATGAGGGCCGCTGGGTAAGAGGCAGCTCCGCAGGAGGCTGCAGGAACTTCCCAGGTAGGCATGACCTCATCTTGATGTCACCTGACAGACGATGACCCATTTGCCTCTCATCTACTGTCTGTCTACTGACTGCCTGTGTCTCGTTTCACGTCAATGATGTGCACATGTTTATCGCTGAAAGTGTTTAAACATAATTTAATGTAGAATGGAATCTCACTTGTGTTGTTAAAGGAGAACCCCAAACCCCACCACCACGTGTAGATTGGTTTGCATTAGATGACTCCCTCTCCAAGTTAAACAAATACTATTGCATGCATAGCTTCTAATAGACCCTTTTTTCACAGAGGTTCACAGGTGTTGCTCATAACAATAATTATGGGTCTGTTACTTTTATGTGCCAGGGCTATAAGTCTACTACCCATGCCCTGGTATATAAAAGTTTGTCCTATGCCCCACCTGTCCTCCATTTATTGAAACTGAACGGAAGGGGCGTTGACAGGGGAGCTGGCCCAGAATGAAGAAAACCTTCTTTTAAATGTGGGGTCATGGGGTTTGGTTGTCCTTCAAAGCATACTCCACTCATTATTGACAGTTTTCCTTAACTGTGCATGAGTTAAGGAGATGAATGCAAAGCAGGGTGCCAAGTCATCGAGAAACCCCCCCCGAAAAACTCAACAACGGTGGCTCCGCCCCCACGCCTCTTCTGTCTTTACAGACACATTCTGGACCAACCCCCAGTACCGGATGCTGTTGTACGAGGAGGACGACGACTCGGAGGACGGGAAGGAGGCGTGCACAGTGGTGGTGGCTCTGATGCAGAAGGGTCGCAGGAAGGAGCGCAGCAAGGGCGCCAGCCTCTTCACCATCGGGTTCTCCATCTACGAGGTGCTCACCGAGTCGCTAAGATCCACCGCGAATGAAAACCTTGAATAAGATAAGATTACGCTGCATACATTTCTACATTTGTAAGGTGGAAGCCCCGTCGTGGCTTTGCACCCTTTCACTCTTTGAATTCGGCTTATTAGCACCCTTGGGTGTTTTGACGCACACACACACACACACACACACACACATCAATGGAACAGAATTGCTCACCCTTGCGTTGAGGATGGTAAACATGGCAAACCATGTTTCACTCGTGTGTTGTTGTTTGTTGCAGGTGCCGAAGGAGGTATGATCACCCTGGGAGAAGGAGGAGTCATGTGCCTATAATATGTAGAGATGAAGATCTGAGATGAAGATCAAGATCTGAAACTGTTCTGCCTTCACCTGTGGTGAACTGAAGCCAAATCATTTCACAAATAACTTTGTACACCAATTTTGTGGTGTTGATAAGCAAGTACGGATGATTCAGTCAAAGTATGATGGAGTACTTATATTTGCTTAACATGAAGCCTGACTTCAGATCGGATCAGATCAGCCCAATCCTTTGCAGGTTTCTTGAGTATGTATACTCAAATAGTATTTATACTCAAGATTGAGATGTAATACATTTATAAAAGACTACTATTTCGGTGCAATCAATTATGAATTGAAGTAGTATAAAACATATATTATATCCACTCAATTGCCCTGTCTATTCTCAGATGCGCGGCTGCCAACAGCATCTGGGGAAAGATTTCTTCCTCTACACAGCGTCGAAGGCCAAATGCAAATCTTACATCAATCTACGTGAGATAACTGAGCGTTTCCGCCTGCCTCCCGGGGAGTATGTCATCATCCCCACGACCTTTGAACCACACCTGGAGGGCGAGTTCATCCTCAGAGTGTTTTCTGAGAAGAAGAGCATGTCCGAGTAAGGATTACGGGGAAAAAAAACAAAATGTAAAAGCATGATTGTTATTCTAGGGTGTTGTTGAAAAAAAAAAAAGCTTGAAAATAATAATTAAGCTTGAATTGTGCATTTTTCTGTTTTTTTTTCTGTCAGGGAAGTTGACGAGACGATTGGTTCTGATCAAATACAGGTATGTAACCTTGATGTTTGCAGTCACAGCGCACAATATATATATATATATATATATATATATATATATATACTGTATGTGATCTGAAATAAACATTCATGAGTGTGCCATTGTCCATCGCTATTCCTCCTCTCTTGTGCCGCCAACAATGTTCTGCAGATATTCCATCTCTACTCTCTAATGTTCACTTTGTTTCCCCCTTCAGTAATTAACAAATTCGATTTTTTTTCTTTATTAACCTCTATCTCCGTCTCATTTCATCTCATTGGTCTCCTCATTTACTGTACTGTACCGGTCACCAGCCAGGCAAGGAAAAGAAAGAAAAGGTAATGCGTGTACAGTACATGGCGGCCAGAACCTTTGTTTAAACGCAGCTCTCTAACCATGTATGCCCATGTATGTCTTTTTCGTTTGATCATATCATTTGGCACTTCATCGTCTTCACTGTTTCTTACCAGACCAGCCTTATCCTCCTTGTGACTTTATCCTTTTTTTTGTTTATACTTATCAATATTTATTTTGACTTGATTTATTTTATATTTCCCGCCTTCTGCAGCCGATCGTGTTCGTGTCGGACAGAGCGCGGGCCAACAAGGAAATCGAACATGGCGGCATTCAGGGAGAGAAGAAGAAGAAGAAGCCAAAGGTACTGTTAATGTTTTTATGATGTTTTTCCCACATGGAGGAGGCGAGGACGGAAGTGGCTGTTTACAGTGACACAAACAAGATACACTCCTGCTGCAACTCACACTCTGCAACCTTCCTCCTCCTTCAACTGCCAGCTCACTGTGACCTTTTGCCCTGTCGCAATTCCTGTAGACTGACGATGCTGAAATTCAATCGTAGCCATGCGCCCCCGGAGGTCAAACCTCGTCTCGGCTGAATGAATGTCTTGTTTTAAAAGGCCGGCTGACCCCATATGCACCTGTTGTGCAAGTGGGGAATGCATGCGTAGTTGTGTATCAACAGCATTGGCCGTGTTGAGTTACTTCCTGTGTCTGCGGTCTATAAGGAGCTTGTGTGTTATCGCCACCGTTTCAGTCAAAGAAGCCGATCCATATAAAAAGGAAAATGTAGGTTTTTCACAAGAACTTGACGAGTGGTTCTGCGATTCAAGTCACTAACGCAACGTCGACGCAACTTGTGGACTGTTACGATTTTCTCTCCCACCATCTACCCTTCCATCAGCCCAAGCCGACTGAGGAGGAGAGTGAAGAGGACAAAAGCTTCAAGGCCATTTACAGACAGATCGCTGGGGAGGTGAGTCACACGGAAGTCCCTGCAAACCTGGCGGTCGCCAGTCCGTTTCCCACAAACTCTTTTTACGCTAAAATAGCAACAGAAAATGCATGAATACATTGCAATTGTCTCTCCCCTCCAATAGGACATGCAAATATGTGCCAACGAGCTCAAGGTGGTCATGAAGAGGGTGCTGGAAAAACGTAAGAAGTGGAAGAAAACTATGAATAACAATCTCAGTGCACAACTCCGCAACCTCTGCTCTGTTTTCGGACGTGATTGAGATGCAATTTCCCGAACGGTTCCCACAGATAACCAGGTGCAAACGGAGGGCTTCAGCCTTGAGACGTGTCGCAGTATGATCGCCTTGATGGACGTATCCTTTCATGTCCCAGGTGATAATGTAGCTGTCACCTCAGTCGGAGTGTTGGATGAGGTCGGACAAGCTGGCTTATCAGTACAAGCATGGGTCTGTGTGTGTGTGTGTGTGACAGTTTGAATCCCACACACACTTCGGCGGGGTCAGAGGTGGAAAATTCCAGGTTCCTAGGAGGATAAACTTCTCCCTGGTATTTATAAGTCAACCAACGGCTTTGCTTGGCACGGAGCCAAATCATGAGCAGACGTTAAGTTTCGAATGTTCAACTACTATTGGGTATATCATGTTCGACTCTATATAGAACTGACAGAATTTCGATTTTGACAAATACTGTCAGTTCTATACAGAGCTGATTGTGAATAAGCTCCATGCCCTAGACAACATGGTTTTACATCAAAAAGTGTAATAGCTACGTTGGTCCACAACATCCACAAAGTATTTTTGGCCTATTCTTTTCTATTGGCCTGCATCCACGTCACGTGACGTGGATGACAAGTTTCTGTCTGCGAAAACCAATAGGCCAATAGAAAAGCCCCCCGCCCCAAAATGTCGGCATCTCACAATTTTAGAGCCGTTATTGTGAAACTAATATGTTTTGGGCTGTGGACTAACGTAGCTATTACACTTTTTGACGTGAGACCTGGTTGCTCTAGAGCAGTGGTTCTTAACCTTATTGGAGGTACTGAACCCTGCAAGCTTCATCAGTGCATTCACCGAACAAAAACGGCCCGACATTGCTAGTGTGAACCGGGCTATACTGTGTGTGTCTTGACCCCTGCCGAACCCCTGGGGTTCAATCGAACCCAGGTTAAGAACCACTGCTCTAGAGCAAAAGGTAGTTATTAAACTGTATATCGCTCAGGTGTTGCATATTTACAACTGATTTCTGCTAATAAGTTTGCTGTTTTAAAAGCAAGCAAGAGTCCTACTATTTAGCTTTAACTAATATAACAAGCATCTAGAAGTATTGTGGTTGATTGAAGAGGGCCGTAAAAATCTAACCATATTTGAATATTGCCTTCCTTTGTCGTCGTTTGGGCCTTAACTAAACCCCCTGCAGACTGACGGCACCGGGAAGCTGAATCTACAAGAATTCAAACACTTGTGGAGTAAAATCAAACAGTGGCAGGTGGGAAGCCAATTCAATTCAGTCCTTGTTTTGCTTTTATTGTCCCATTCATAACCGTCTTAATCTGTAGCTCATCTTTAAACGTTACGACCAAGACAAATCCTGCACCATCAGCAGCTTTGAGATGAGGAACGCTGTGAATGACGCAGGTAAGGACAATATCATGTTGTAATCAAACGCCATCTAAATTAATCCTTACTAATCAAACTTGCTGAGTAAATGTCAAATGTAGGCTAATCCTTTTGATTTACGTATCTGTGAAGTGATACAGTAGCAAGTGTTTTACTTTACTTTGGTATCGCTATTACCATTAACCTCCATGTTATCCCTTCCTCTCCACAAGGTTTCCACCTGAATAAGCAGCTGTATGACATATTAGCCATGCGCTATGCAGACGAACGCCTCAACATCGACTTTGACAGCTTCATCTGCTGTTTTGTGAGGCTAGAAGGAATGTTCAGTAAGTACACTTAATATTCATTCAAATATTACTTTTCATTCAGGATTTCAGGACAAAACTCATTTAAAAAGTCCAGTTCGTTAAAGGGTTTTATTCTTTAGAAATGTAAAGTAGTTAAAAGTAATTCGGAACAAATGGGATAGCGCCAGTGAAAATTGTTTATATAGAAGGAAAGATTATATAAATATTATAAAGCATTTCCATGAGGTCCCTACCGGCGATAATAGAACAGTATGGTGTCCTCTGCAGGGGCCTTTAATGCCTTTGACAAAGACGGAGATGGTTTGATCAAGCTCAACGTTCTGGAGGTAGGCCAAGAGACCCATGGTTGTAATGTGCCCCTTTTCACAATCAAATATGATACATACATCGCCATATTGTAAATGTGTAACTCATGGACTCTACTGTGGTTTCCTTTGCAGTGGCTTCAGCTGACAATGTATTCATAGTAGCGGCCGGCTGCCTGCCTTCTATTGGTCCGTGATCCACCAGCAGAAAAACGCACCAAATAAACTAAATGAACCCTCAAGGACACTGCTGTGTACGATGAAATGAATGATTGCAGTTGATGCTTCCGAATGGCTAAATTTGTGTCCAAAGTCACTTTCCATAAAAGTAAGGCAAGCCTCGTGTGGAATGGCACATCAGCACTCGGAGCAAGACATTTCAGTACTACCGAATTTCAGTACTACATGAATGATTGTAAACAATGTGCAATGTTCTATAATGTCTTAGTCTGCCCAGTTGAAAGCAGTATACACTGAAATAAATGTTCTGTGCGAGTCATGACTGAGTGACACGTTCAACTCGAATCTTGGTGGACATTGCAGAAGGATTGTAAAATAAATGAAATAATTCCTGCTGTTCACATGGTGCTGCCTATTTGAATGTAGAAAAATCTGGTTGAATACGATTGGCACATTTTGTCAATATTGCTTGACTTTTTTTTTCTGACTGCATTGCCTCAGTGTCATTGTAGCCAGTAGCCTATATTGGTTTCTGAAATCAAAAACTAGCATCAGCTATACAGGTACAGTGTAAGCAAACATCTTCCCACTCAAAGTTCTGCTTCCAAATACATTTTTAAAAAAAGCCCAGTTTGTTGAATGCTTTTATTCTTCAGAAATTAGGAGTAATAATAATAATATAATATATATAATATATATAATAATAAAGTAATAATAAGTAGTTGAAGTAATCAGGAACAAATGGGATAGCGGCAGTCACTTGGAACAGTGCCAGTGAAAATAGTTCATATAAAGGAAAGATGCTTCCAAAGACCTGAAAAGTAAAAAAAATAATAATAATTAGTGAGTGATGCGCTGATTACAAGGGGATGCACCAATGTGGTATTTCTTCGCCGATATTTATGGTTAAACAAAACAATGTCTTTTAAATATACCTCATGCCGTGGGTCCAACCTTCAGTGGGCTGTCCATCTCAGTGTGGCTCTGCATGTGTAAGGGCAGCTCCTGCAACAAATCAGGGAGATGGGGGAGAAACCACGGCCGACGAGAAGCTGCGAGGGTAGGGTGATGAGGGTACCATGAGGGACCAAGAGGGTACTTTAGGGCTGTGCTCGTTTATGGACTCCCAACAACCAAAATGCAATATATGAGCAACATAACCGGACGACAATTTTAAACCTGTATTGATGTGAAGCTATTGCGTACCATCGTACCATCGTAAGCAGACCCTCCTGAGTTATTGTGGAAAGAAATACTACTATGACTAGAAGGGACTATAAGGATGAAGAATCGAGGGGTTCAAGGAAACGGAACACAACAGGGTTCAAACCGTGCTGGGGATCAGTGTGGTGGTGGTGGTGGTGAGGGGTTCCTCTCACCCGCTGCACGGCGTCTGGCGTGGGGAAGAACGTGTCGCAGCTCTTCCAGCGGCACTTGACCGTGCAGAGGCGGGCGTTGGTGTGATCCCTCAGCAGGCGCTGCGTCAGACGCTCCCCCACGACGAAGATCAGAGAGCAGCCATGCCACTGTGCGGGAGGCCAAAAAAAATCATCATGAGGGTCCGTGGACGGGACCCTCGTGGTTCTGAAACGACCCCAGCCAGCTTCTACGGCGGG
>OMNS01079707.1:0-13788 GCA_900303225.1 Laemonema laureysi
CTGAATTGACACACATTTACACACGCACAAACACACACACACACACACACACACACACACACACACGCACACAGAGACTCTCGCTCTACGTGGCTTGTGATTTGCTGCTGCCCGGGATACTGGGGAGGCTGCAGTTGGTGAGAGATACACCCATTCTGCAGATTAGCTCCCACAGAACGACTGGCCGCCTGCCTGCCAGCCACTGTAACTGATAAGCAGGGGAACTGCAGTAGCCCATGCCAGCTCGCCAGTTTCCCCCTTTCATGTGCTCTGTGCAACGCATGTATCTTGATGTACCACCCCTATGCAGGAAACTCCTCAGAATCCTCACAACGGTTCCAGATCACAATAATCCACCAGCAGCCATCCATACGTCCACGGCCCCATTCGTATGAGGACACCAGTTCTACGGCCGTTGTGGTGGTGATGTAGTATTGCAGGGCACAACTGAACTGTTTTTATTTTTGCAAAAAATTGGAAAGCCTCGTCACCGTGACGATATCTAGAGACAGGAGGTTATTCATATCCGTGGTGCCAATTTGTGTCTTTTTATCACTATATGACAGAGCTCTGCTGCATTCACAGCAGCTTTTTCTAGCACATTATATATACATACATACATACATACATATATAGCCAGCCTTCAGTTTCCTTCAAAAGGATGAATGAAAGTGGCCCAGTGTATCTATAAAAAATATACCTTCTTTATTAGTGATAAACAATAGTGCAACAAACAAATTAATAGGACTTTAAGGTTCCCAACACAGAAATAATCAATATCAAAACCAGTAATGTTGCTACGACATTGCGCTAGTCAATAGTTACATAAATTATAGTACAAAACTGTACAGAGTCTTACAGTATTTACACTTGGTGTAATAAAACACGCCTTCTCCTCTTACCTTTAAATAAACAGTAAACAATATTACAGAATACACAATATTACAATATTACAACATCAGCTAATCCTTCAGGCGAGCCACATTAAAGTCTTTGCTGGTCATTATCCATACCATTGTAAGGGCTATATTGAACTCAAGAAAAATATGTTTCTTTAAATGTTCAATGGAAAATACTGAACAAGGCAGATCAGTGGTCATCAAACAAATTTGGGTGATACAATTATCAACAAAAAACAAATGAAATGTCCAAGATAACTACTTTTAGGTTACAATATCAAAATGAACATGGCAAAGACTACCGCATTGTCATTGTGTCGTTTGTTACAATTACTTTTTTTCAAACATATTTTTAACATGTTTTCAAACATGTGACAGTGATTACATGTACTATCGTCAAGGTAACTTTACGGTTATAGCGATTCTCCTTGCGACGCGCCACATAGGTGGCTTGTCCTCGGCTCCTCCAACGCCAAGACAAAGCTTTGATGTCGGGAAGAGACCGGTTTATTGTAATGCTGGTCCAATGTTATGCAGGCAGAGCAGGTGGTCAGCGCGAGCATGTTAGCGCTCCCTTGAGTGTGTGTGGTGGTGGTGGCTGGTTTATCCTGTGTGCCTCAATCACCCGATGCACCAGAGTCTAATCGGTCTGACTCGGGCCAGGTGAGGCTGCTTAAACCAGCCACCAACCACACACACTCCACAACAGTACACCCACCATACCGGCGCTGTTCACTAGGACTGGCTAGTTGCCCTTTTCTCTGCATTAGGAGGAGTGGCTAGTAGTCCTGTGCTAGGAATGGCTAGTAGCTCTGCATTAGGAGAATTGGTAGTAGTCCTGCATTAGGATTGGCTATTAGCTCTGCATTAGGAGGAGTGGCTTGTAGTCCTGCGTTAGGCTTGGCTGGTGGGATGACATATTTGTAATTGCAGGCATTAGGTTACTTCTGTATTGTATTGGGCTACAAGCACGACCCAGACCCCCTGGTGAGTGAAGGACCATCCTATTTCAGTGCATCAAGGCTGATACATAGCGCCTCTCGTGTGTGTGTGTGTGTGTGTGTGTGTGTGTGTGTGTGTGTGTGTGTGTGTATGTGCCCTTAGTGGCAGACTGTTTAATTCAATAATTAAAATATCGATGGAAATAAAATAAAGTCCAAATTAGGGAAAAGGGTGGATCCTTCTGGTTAGTCTCTAAAGTGGAGACTGGCATTGACATGTGTGTGTGTGTGTGTGTGTGCGTGTGTGTGTGCGTGTGCGTGTGTTTATGCACAAGCATTCTCCACGACATTATATTACACGCCGCTGTCATAATCCCCGGTCATTCTGCGCGTGCTGGAGGCCAGGAAGATGTCGTTGTCACGGGGACAGTCGCGGTGGCAGGAGCAGCTCCTGATGAACATCATCTGCTTGCGGAAGGTGTCTCCCTCGGGGCAGTGGAACTCCACCTCGGCGGTGACGGTGGCAAGGGGTGTGCAGCAGCGGCCGTCGGTGCACACGCCGCAGAACTTGGGCTTGTAGAAGCGCACGCTGCGGCAGCCGGACAGCTCGAAGCGCGCGCCTTTCTGGGCCTTGGGTGTCCGGATGCACTTCTTCCCCTTCTGTGGAGGGGAGCAGGTGGCTTTAGTGTTATTATTAATCAGCGCTTACTGGGTCAGTGCTAATATGGGACATGTATTTCAAAACTTGAACCTGGCTAGTGTACAAAGATGGCTAAAATAAATAAACAAATAAATCAGTAAATACATCACGAAACATTATGTCGATAACAAGTGAGCTCAGCTCTCCCATCTCTCACCTTGATCTCCTTCTCTTGCTCGGCGCCGCAGGGCCGGATCACGCACACGCGTGTCTGCCTCTCCAGCTGGCAGCGCTCGTTATCATTGGTGACGCGAGACGACACCCCCATGCCACACGTAGCTGAGCACTCGCTCCACTCTGTGGTCTGGACCACGCAGTTGTCCCGGGGGCTCTCTGGCCAGTGGGCAGACCCCCGCCGCGACACAGAGAGAGAGGAGGAGGAGGAGGAGGAGGAAGTAGAGGGGAGATATGGTTGAAATTCCGAGGCTCCTGTTGTTAGAGGACAGAGTGGGAGGAGGAGGAGTGGATGAAGATTTGAGTGAAAAAAAGATGGAGGAATAAGGGTGATCTCTGCCATTCTATCAGAGTTACTTTACAACAGCTAATGGGCAACAATAAAGGAAAAAGACAATAAACAAATCAAAGACTAAAACATATTTGCCAGGGTTTTGTTAGTCTAGAAGTTGAAGCAACAACTAAATCAAGCAGCAGGAACAGCACCATCTCCTGGTGAAACACAGGTAGTGGCTAATTCCAAGTAGCAATACAAAAACACTGGTTGGTGTGTTGATGTTTAAATATGTACAGCTGCTGCTGTCCCCATACAAGTGAAGTGAATACCAAAATAAAGCCAACTCATCCACCGCTTCAGACGGACACCGTGGAGGAAGTGGCTTAAATACAACTCACAACTCACCAGCCATGGCCGAGTGGTACGGGTTCTCCACGGGAGTTTGGTCGCACACCCACTCCTCGCAGCACTTGCCGGGGATGTGGACGCGCCGCGGGTACGGGCAGTCGAGGGAGGGCAGGCGCACGTGGCTGGCGCACGTGGCCACGCAGCCGATCTCGCCATCCATGCACACGCAGTGGTGCTTGCAGCTCGGCTGGAAGGTCTCGCCGCTACGGTAGACCACTCCCCCCAGGTCGCACGTCTGCCCCTCTTGTGCTACAATAGTATATAACAATAGACTGTCAATAGACTATATAGTACATCCTTTTTTCCATCTATATACATACATTTTTGTACATTTTTATAGCACTTACCTTTTTACAATTTAATATTTTACTTGCAGGCCAACATTGTTATTTTTCCTTTGTTTGATTCTAACTGCTTTGACAATGAACATGTATATTTTCCATGCTAATAAAGCTCTTTGGAATAGAAAATGTAATTTTGTCATTTGAATTTTTAACCATGTGTTGATATTAACATGCTAGCTTGGTTAAACAGAAGAAAGGACGAGAAAAAACACACAAGCAACATCTTCTCCGACAACCGTGACAATAACGTACCCATGCAGATGCCTGCCTCTGTATCACTCAACACGGAGTAGTCGCAGTACAGCATCTTGTGTTGGTCGCAGGGTTCACGCAGGGAGCAGGGCTCCCCCAGCTGCCTGGCACACACCTTACAGCAGCCACAGTCATCCAGAACCAAGCTGGTGCCAAAGGGACAGGGGGCTGGCTCACTGGGGCAGTCACAGGGCTGGGAGCAGTCCTGGCTCATTACCTACGGGGAGGGGGAAGTAATTATCCGACATGGCAGGGCAGATTTGCGCCTTTTTCCCTCTGGTGAAGTTAAAGTCACGAGATGTTAGTACCACAAGATGGCGACATTACACATTACAAAATTTCATTGAAGCAACTGTTAGTTGTTCTACTGTTTCAGAACAGCAAAAATAAGTGAGGAGGGATGCAACGTGAAAGTGATGTAGGCCTACGCATAACATACGTTTCTTCCATTACGTCCCACGGGAATATATTTAAGACATTAACTATGTCAAGTTGCAGGCCTAGGCTATTTGTTGCAATAATTGCGGACTAATTAATCGGTAGCCTATTATTTAGGCCTATAACAATACAGTAGGCCTGTTAATTGTTCATTTCAGAACTAGAATGATTCCACGTTGGTGTGGTATTCATTAGGTCTACTCATTAATCAAAGAATAAAACAATGCATTATTGTAGGCCTAGCATATTTGTAATATTAGTTTTCCGTAACGTTATTCTACACTCCAGAAATTTGACTTATGCGAATAGTCTGCTACCTAAATGACCACACCTCCAAATGTGTTTTGGAAGCAAGCACGTTGCCTTACAATTTGTAAAAAAAAAATTATTTTTTACATTTAGTCCCAATTTGATCTTATTTGGCCTTTCGGAGTCTGCTGATGTTGCCAATATATCCTTGCCTTTCCACAGAAAATAATCATTCTGAGATGAAATTGGCCTATTTGTGTGTAGCCTCAAATAAAACAAAACTCACCGATGCGACGATGGACGCGAGCAATAAGCAGAACATAGCAGACATTTCCTTGGACATTTTCAGTTACTTCAACAGCCTGCGTTCTCCACGCGTTTGTTGTTGTTCTACGGGTCTGCGTTAGGACTGCTGGTCCCGTGTCGTTCACTCCCCTGTCCTTCTCTCCGCGGCTAAACTGAGGCATGAAACAAGAAGCTCTACTTTAAATACTCTGTGAGTGGGGTGTAGCCGAAGAAATAAGAGTTGTGCCACGCGACCCAAAGAGGTGAAATATTCAAATTCCAAATGGCTTTCTGAAATCCTCAGAGCCAAAAAAAAGAAACAACGACACGGCTCAGAGACGCGCGCGTCAATCGCGCCATTGTTTTCCACCTTTATAGAAATAAGTCCGCCCAGGTGTCAACGAGGCGGTATTTACACGGATATCTGGAAGTTTAACATGGCACGGTTTCTGAACATGAATGGGAAGGTTTTGGGCGCAATGTTCAGAATATTCAAGATTTAGTTCAGCGGTAATTGAAAAGCACTTTTCCCATGTGAGGGATACATAGGCCTGTTGTCTCAGTAGGCCTACATTTGACACAAACATTACATAATGTTCAGTGTTTTCTGAGCGGTCTAGTAAGCCTACTTATGAACTCAGGAATGAGTGTTTATAGATAACAAAACATTAGATAAATTACTACTAATGTAGGCATCTGTGTGCAGTAATATACAACTTTTTTGGCTTGGGATTGATCAAGCAGAGAGTCCCTCCTGGGAATAAACCCGACTGGTGATCAACTCATATGACTCACAGGTTTTGTGAAAACGTAACATGATAGGCATGATAACTCATTGCCATATTACTCGACATTTCATTTAGGGCAGGATTTTGGTATAAATTCCCTGTGACACACAGCAAACACTTTAAAGTGGCGCCCTTCCAAGCTCTGGAGGTTTTATTTTTATTTTTTCCCCTTTGGCTTCTGTGATTAAATGTGTACCAACTTGGTGCCACTAGGAGCAACCTGATGACTACAGAGTGATGTTGATGTTGAAACAATCATCACCACAATGGCACAAAACTAAGTGTTTTGGTAGTCTTGTGAGACAAGCCTGATCTCACAAGTTCTGTTTCTCTCTGCAGATTAGTCTGGCCTCGGGCCGTTGAAAGCCCCTCTCAAATATAAAAAATAATAGGTCCAATCAGCGCTATAGGGGGAGACATGTACCTGTACTATGTCTATAGTGTGATCACTCTAGGCTACTTGCATTGAGGCTGGGGACCCATGTAGCCCTTGTATTGCTAGGGCCTTTTAGGGTCTCAACCCTGGAGCAGTGGGGCTTACTTGGTGTGGGTTTTTAGGGCCCATGTGACCTCTGGGCCCCTGGGCCTGTGCTCGATAGGCCCGTGCAGTAATCCAGGCCTGAGTATCACGATGTTAAAAGACGAATAAGTCTTCCAAATGTCCACGGAAGGGTTTTCTCAGAGGAGAATGTTTTTGCTTTTCGTCCAACCAGATTCGGCAAGACCGAAGAAAGCAACATAGTTATTTAATCTGATTGGCTGGAGTTGTTTTTTTTAACAATATAAGGCCACACCCATATGTGGAAATCAATTGCTGCCCAGCAACCGACTGATATTCATTGCGAAACGTGAAATTTGAATATCGGGATGGTCTCACAAGGCTGGTTTTGAGGCCAATGTGAGGCCACAGGCAGTAGCTTCATTCTACACTTGGAAGAACATTTGCTTGGTCATTGTGAAGCAGCATAACATAAGGGCTGGAATAATGACATTCACCTGCTTATGAAGGGCTCTGGTTTGATGGGGATTTGGTATTCAGGTATGCTAGAGCTGGAGTTAATCCCAGCTCACTAATAATGTTAGACAGGGGCATACCTGTATGATATCCTAATCTATCACACACACACACACACACACACACACACACACACACACACACACATACACACACTATTAGACAGTTCTTCTTTTTGTCCGGCACTGTGAGCCTAACCTGGATGTGAGGAAATTAGATCATCTGGCTGAAAACCCATCCAAACATGGCGAGAAGGTGTAAACTCTACACAGACAGGAAGTGACATGGATACTAACCCAGGGCTCTGCTGCATGTGGGAAACAGCCATATACCCACTGTGCTGAGCAGGACGTTCTGTCTGTTGATTTTCTTTTAAACTTTTTTTCATAGTGTATCTCAGTTTCCCCTGAGTTGAATAAGCGTAGGGTCCAAGATAGTCTACGTATTACAGAGTTGACTTGTAATAGTCACTAGTATAGAACTTTATTGTATTGTATTTGCTTGCAAAAAGTAACAGGTGTTATGACGGAAGACATTTTGGCCAAGTCGGGCTCGGTATTTTCACTTTGGTGCCAGACCTCAGACATATTTGGTGTTCCTGGAGGGGGAAAAAAGTGCCATCTGATTTAACAGGTTGTCAAGTCACAGCTGGATATGCACCGTTAATTGCATCCTGTGTTATGGCCAAAACAGTGGAGATGAGTTGTGTTTGACTGGAATGAGTGCTTGGCTTGGTGCTTCTGGCTTCCGATGTGTGTCTTGGATGACTCACCCAAGCCGCCATTCCCAGACATTTATGCAGCGGCCAGAACTAAGCACCTCCGGATTCTGCCCTATTACAAGATCAACACTTGCCTGCTATGCACGTCAGAGAGGGGTAACAGGACAGATACATAGACGCTGGGCATGACACTCAGAAATAGTGTCAATAGTGAATCGTAAGTCATTCACAACTCCACTGCCCCCCCGCTCCCTGCCTGTCTAATGACCCTTGGGTAGGACACCTCTTAATTATCTTGCACGGACGATGTATGTATGAGAGGTGATCAATGTAAAGCTCTTTGAGCGGCCATAGTGGCTGTAAAAGTTGCTTGATAAATGCAGATTATTAAGGGGTTTGAAGAATAGAAAAAATATATATTTTCTCAAGTGACTGCAGCATATTCATAATAAACAGGCAGCAGCAGTAGCCACCACTCCCTGCTCCCATGGCTTAGCCCTGTCTGCCTTTCCCACAGCAACTGTTGAGGTGGGCAAAAATACAAGCTTCCGGCCCTGCAGGTGATCACTCCTCAATCAAATCAAATTATAGATGATCAAATATGAACAATATAGATGTTATCATCTAGCACCAGAATCTAGTGTAATATGACAAATTGGGTGACAATATTGTAGTTTAGTACCAGACGGTACATCACAATATTACACGATCACAATAGCCAACATCACAGAGCTCCTGCCACAATTAAATGAGTATTATATTTTTCTCAGCTCTACCCAGTTGCGGCAGTGGTGTTTGTTTTTCCATTTTCGTCTCAGATAGGGCAAAATGTTGAAATGTGAAAGATGTCCTCATGGGTTGTGTGCTGCTGACTTGTGTTATTAGAGCTGCAGTAGCCTGGTAGCAAGGCAGGGTGGAGTAACTGGGTCGACGCACAGTACGATCGGGCCAGACACACTTAATAATGCTGAGGTTGGAGAAAACAAAAGGTGGGTCCTTTTGCTTTGGGGGCTTTCCTTCACTGCTGGCGTCCTGGGGATGACATGAGCGTATAATTAATGTGTTCGTTTAAATGTGATCGTTGTGAAGCTGGTACTCACAGAAGTTAGAAACACAGCAGCGTATGGCAACGCTCCCAGCGGTTTTGACCTCTCTTTCAGCGGTTTTAGGCTCAGTCGGAATATCTTGGTTCAAGGGACAATGTCGGTAGTGAGAAACAGCAGACATCAGCATTTTCGGCACAGCACATCTATTGTGTACATGTGGTGTCCTCTTCTGTAGGACTGTAAAGTCCCACAATGCAGGTGTTCTGTAAGATCCGCTACTCTAAGGGACACTCCAAAGCAAGCTAGAGGGCTTAGTGGGACTACACATACACATTTCACCAGATTACATGTCAGGAAAAATGACTGTAGCAGGGAACCCTACCACACACCACCTAGGTAGCCTTTCTGGGCTCCCTCGACACACAGGACACAGGTAGAATGTTGAAACCAGTTTATTGGAGAGGCAAGATGTTACATCTAAAGAAGTAGGTAAATGGACACATCCACGCTCTCTCCCCTGAGTGTGTGTGGTGATGGCTGGTTTATCCTGTGTGCCTTGATTACTCTCATGCACCACAGGCTGCTTAACCCTAACCCTAACCCTAACCAGCCACCAACTACACACACTCCACAATGACAACAATTTGACATATACACAGAATAATGCATTTATGCATCTAGAAAACAATCGTTCCCAACGATCTAAGTCACTCAGACCCGTATGAAACCTGCGTATTAGAGAAGAAATTGTGGAGGAGGGTGATTGGGAGGGCTCTGTGCTGAAGCAATCTCATTACAAGTCTATGAAAAATGCTAGTCTGGCCCACCTATCCTCTCCTAGGCCTTAGTTCAGCACTTGAATCATGTAATTTATCCTGATATTTATTATCTTACAGTCTGTTCCCAGGGGAAGGTTGTTAGTAAAAACCCCGTCCCTTGCTTCACCGTTCCCCCATCACGTATCCTGGGAATTGAAGGCTGGCTTTGATGAAAGATAGATAGGCAACTTTGATTTTGATCCACATTTTCCCCAGATTAAATGAATGAGGCAGACAAAGATGACGATGTCTTTTTCAACTCGACATATGAACTCGCAAATAAAGAAAAGGCAACTGCAACTAATTCCAGCCTCCGAGAAAAAAACATTTTTTTCTAAGGGAAGAATTGACAATTTGACATTTCACAACGTGTGTCATGCAGGCAAAAACAAAGATGTAAATGAAATTGCAGACATAGATCTGAGTCATTCTTAGTTGGGTGCAGTCTTTCTCATCCCCCAAAGACCTGACTGTTTTTGCACCAAAAGGCCAGCCTCCAAAATACCCCACTGGGATTACAAAAGCAACTCTTCTTTAATGATGTGAGGTGAGGTGGATCGGGAGGCCTCTAGACTAAAAATAGCTCTTCTGCTTTCTGGACAGAACCCCACACCACTGCCTTGCTCCTCCATTCCCCCAGGTTGAAGTCTGGTACATTCCTCACACACTTGGCCAGCCTGTGACCCAGCCTGCAACCTTTACCCACATCCTCACACCCACCCTCCCTTGTTTTTCCCCATCTGCGTTCTCCTTGTACCGAGGACGTGCACACTTAAGCACACTCTGTTCCATAGTAGTTACTGAATCGTGATGTGAAAGTCTGCACCAATGAAGGACATTTTAAACTATCACATTGTTTTCTTTTGATGGTATGTTGGTGGCTTTGCAGTTGTTTTGTTCTATTCGCAAATATCTATTTATTTTGCTGGCAGCCTTAAGAATTCCGCTTGGCAGTTCCCAACAGCCAAGGGCTGTGGGGCTATTTTAAGTACACCTGCTGCACTTGCATGATGGGATATTTACCTTTGTAAATATCTAGAGTTGCAAAATGAGAGAATCTTATTCAGTGCTTCTTTAAGTAGGGCTTCAAATATTTGTAATAGTGGGTCCATGGTCTGCAATTATACCTAACAGAGGCATGCAGGATCTGCTCCCTCAGTTCAACTCATACACAGTGTCCGTACTGTTTCAGCTCATCACATGTCACCTGCCTCTCTGTCCTGTCACATGAGGTTGTAATAATAGGTGTAGACTCTCTGGTCTGCATGGCAGATGTTGCATACAAAGGTATGAACATATTAACACACACACATAAACATATGGCAGATGCTTATTTTGACACACACACATACACACAGCACCTAATATAACGATAAAGATTTTGGATAACTCTATATCACAGTCACAGTTTCAAGGTGCTTCACAGTAACCCCCTAACCATATGCCCTCTAAAGGGCAAGGGACATCTCCCCAAACCCAAGTGAACAAACCCCGAAAAAGAAGGCATCCCTTCTTCCAGGGATGGCTAGTGCAATAGGTGCTGAATGGGCAGACATATAATGGTATTATTAAAGCTTAGACAAAATATAGCAGTAGCAAAGATTACATAAGTAAGTAAATTGAATCCTAAACTAGTAGGCTATTCTGTTGATCTGGGTAAATGCAGATGAATGCTGGTCCGTCCGAGACTGTACTTGGAGAACCTGAAAGACACTGCCACCTCTCTCTTGGGAAAAGCCTCCAACAGGATAACATCGCAGAGCACTGGAATCTTCTCAAATCTGGTAGATTTGAGAAGAGCCATGAAGCCATGAAGCCGGAAAATGCTGACCCCTACGCTGGCAGCCTTCTATCTTCTACAGTAGACATTGGCTCTGATGTCAATCATTGGTTGAGTTGTACCAATGGACCCTATGCCAGGCTCAGGAAAAGAGTTTCTTAAGACCACAACCTACTGGCTCAAACGGGAACACCACAGATCCTTACGGAAGATCCTGAGGATCAGGCTGAAGGACAGACACAATAACATCAGCATTGTAAAGGAAGCCAGAATGCCGAGGATCAGCACCACCATAATGCAGGACCAACTTGTAATCCGCATGCCTAAAGGCCTGTACATGCTTGGGCGACTACAGCACGTAAGCAACACAACCAGGGGTCTGCAACATCAATGTGACCTAGTAACATGGTTTTAGAGCCCTGTTGCGTTCATGACAGCGATGCAACTTCTACCAAGATGCAGACCACCAGATTGTTGAATTGTGAGTGGGGCTGCATGCGCAACCGCTCAGTTGCAGGCTACAGCTAACCTAGCTTAGCTTTGATTCTAATAAACATTGAAATCTTCATTGAAATCTTTTCTGTTTGTTCCACTTCAATAGTATACAAAACATATGTGTTCTCCACTTACTGTGGGGGGTGTTTACGTGATGGTGCTGTGGTGCTGACATGGCAGCAGGTACCCAAGGGAGAGGACCCAAATGCAGATGACTGAGGTAGGCAGGGACAGTTCAATACGTTTATATAGATTAACACAAAGTAGGGTAGTCCAAGAACAACACAGGATACAGAACACAGGAAACAACGAAGCTTGAAAACACCAAACACCTAACAACTACACATTAAGCAGCAGGAGAGGAAAGCACACACAAACACAGAGATAGGGGCGTGGCCGTGACAGGGTGATTTGTTATTTAGCAATCTATTATCCACAAATTGTAAAATCGGTTGATAAAATCACCCTCTAGTGTACATTTGATGTCATGACACTTTGCGGAGGTTGCGCAGAAGTATGAATTGAAAACTGTTCGCAACATTGTTGCCTGGTGTGTGTGTGTAGGATTCGGACAAACTCATTGCCGCAAGGGGTCAAGCGGCAGCACCACAAGGAGAGACAGCAAGAAACTCCACCCCAACCATCCACTGCCACCACTCACCCCTGCCCCACACTGCCCCAGAATATGTATCAAGGATTGGCCTCTACAACCACCTGAAGACCCATCAGTAGACACCCCAGGGGGACAGTCATACTTGCTTTAAGTGACTGATGATGATGATGATGGTGATGATGATGATGACAGTCATAATCATGGCAGTGAAGTGGTTTTTTGTGGAAGCCAATCAAAAGAGGAGAGAATATGAGTAATGTGGTTGAATTTTCCTAGTTAGGATTGTAGGAGCAGCATTCTGCACGTTGTTCTATGCATTGTTCTTGCAGACTGGAAAATAATGCATTACAATTCTCAAGTCTAGACGAGTGTCTCTGCATCTGCTGTGGATAACATTGGTCATTTTGGTGACGTTTCTAATATGAAAGAAAGCAGTTTTGGTAATACTTTTTACATGTTGATCAAGAGAGAGCATACAGTGGATCATTAGGCCAAGAGGGGACTTTGAGAGATAGCAGAGTGTGGAGGTGCTGATGGTTCAAATCTTCTCTGTAAAATGCTACAGTGCTGGACCATGAGGAGAGAAGGAGGAATGAGTGAACCATGCTGAAGGGCTTTTGAATGGCTGAAAATGACTGTTGTTACCACAATGACTTACCACAACACTCCTTTACAAAGCAACATGTGGCATCTTCAAATGTTTTTTTTTTGTTGCTTTGGAATGATGATTAGTAGCTCAGTTTCCCCCATATTCAACAGCAAGGTATTTAGCCACAGAAAAGCCTGATTGAACCTTCTAAGTAATTTGTTCTAAGGGGTGAAACAATGATAAACTAATTCCATCGCTAGTAGAAGCATGTCGATTGCAAAGAGCAGTGGACCAAGGCCTGACCCTTGGGGAACACTGAAGCATTAGCAAGGTTAGATGTTTTTGATGTCACAGAGAGCATTTTATTTCAAAGATAGGATTATTTCTAGGATGCTTCAGACATAGTCACACATAATTGCTAAAACGAACATAATAACTTTTTACTTAAATATAATTGTCAACCAGGACCTTGGAAAAAACTAAATACAAACTAGCCTCTGAGATCCTAACCGAACAAAGCAAACATTTATTGGCTTTGTACTAAGAGAATTAAATCACATTTCTTCATCTTTCTGCTCAACCTACCTTGAACCACCTACAGGCAATTAGAGAAACTACATGCTAGTCTCTCCCATGAGCCACCTACAGGCCATTAGAGGAGCTACATGCTACACCTTCAGGCCGTTAGAAGAACTACATGCTAGTCTCTACTGTGAGCCACCTACAGGCTGTTAGAGGAACTACATGCAGATGGTCATGGCCGCCACTTTGGTTAGCCCTGACTGCGGCCGGAGACAAACGGTTAAGGATTTACTCAGTGTGTGTGTTTGTTTTGATAGTTGCCACCTAACGACCCTGTTTTTATTTGCTGCATGGCTAATGCGACCAGGGTTGATCAAAGACACACCCTAAAGCAGGAGACCGAGTGGCCTGCCCTTCAACCTTATCCCAACGGG
>OMNS01079710.1:0-21768 GCA_900303225.1 Laemonema laureysi
GGTGGGTGGTTATAAATACACAGCGGAGCCAGAGGATCACACAGTGTCACTGTTGAGGAACTGATGGCAGCACTCTGGAGGTGGCAGGGCTCGGCCCTCGCCTCCCCCCTAGGGACGGGGGGCTAGAGGCAGACGTTTCTCTCCCCATCGCCCCCCTCGCTCACATGCTGTCCCTTATCGCTCGATGGGTGACGAGGGTTACTTTATTTAGTGTCATTAAGTCAGGTCTGTCCCGAGTCAGGGGCCAGGAACAAAAAAAAAATGATCTCCATAAAATCTTAATTTGTAGGATGATACGCAATAAAAATAGATTATCGAGTGCTAATATTATCAGAGCATTATATTACCACGAAGAGATACACTTAGAGAACATTTAGAAAGTCAGATGCTCTCGTTTGTGGGAGGACAGACACAGTGGGCACAGTCAATGAAGTGGACGAAGGAAATGAATCATGGGGGAAACCAACCGATACGTTCCCCACGACCAAAACCTGGACTATAACCGTAACATGACGGCGCTACAGAACAATACACAATCCAACTGGCATGAGGAACTGCGAGGGCCTCATACTTCAGAGAGCACTGGGACGGCATGTCGGTTCACAGCCGCCCTTAACGCTGAGCTCCTGTTGCCTTTCGGGAGGCGAGCAATGCACAACATACTCTAAATATAGTCGAGCATTAACAGCATTGTGTGCTGACAAGTAAATAAGAATGTCCAGCGAGAGCCGGCGTTTTGACATCTCCGATATGGACACTGATGAACTGTCAAATGTCCCCGGTGGTCCCACTACGACACCCGTGTGATAGAGTGAGTCATACTCCTCAAGAAGTCCCCAAAGGACGCGGTCACATGTCTTAATGCACTCCCTGAACACCTGTGCTCGGATGTTCTCATGTTCTGACGTCCACACAGCCAAGAGGAATTTGCAACTCGATTCTGATGCAACAATTGGGGCTAAACTCAATGAAATAGTAAGCCATTGAAACATGAATTAACACTGAAGCGTTAGTTAATTGATGCTTCTTTGAAAAGATTATGGTTTTGGCGTAAGCCCACTTATGGGTCGCAACCCACAGCTTATGGGTTGAGAACCACAGCTTTAGAGGATACAACATGGATGAGTTAATAGGTAGGTGATGCATTATTTTTCTAAGAACAAAATCGACAAAATGTCAAGTCGGTGAGTGTGTGTAAACACAATCACGTTGTGTACGTTATGTTGATAACGTACCATGTTAAATGTTAAATGACTAAAAACCTAGCAAAATCTTTCATACATGCAAGTTCCTTCATGTGTTTGCTTTTCAGTTTGCCAAAAGTCAGTCAACAATTGTGTCGCTAAAGTAGTTCTGTAACGTCAAGCTTCAGTCATTTCTTAAGACTTGTATAGTCTGCCGTTAAATCTGCTTCCAGAACTGGCAACCGGTACACAATAAACACACGTTTTCATGAGACAGCGGATCATGTTCGGACTTCCCAGTACACTCCACCGCTCGGCTGGACCGCTGCCTTCTGAGTCACGGGCTTGTTTCTCAATCGTAGTCTGTTGACTGTGGACGGCTCACATCTCATGATGAGCCCACTGAAATATCAGACTTCACAGGTGGAGACATTGGCAGTGAGGGGCAGAGACGGGACCGGGTTGCTCGGTTCCTGAGAATTATCTTGGATACAAATAAAGAAATCACGACCAAAATGGCTGTAACAGCATTATGCCAGTTCCCATAGCTGCCAAGGGCCAACGCGGTCTATTGATAGACTGCACACTGTGGAGCCCACCAGTTAATTGATTTTTATTTTCACTGAAGAAAAGGCCAGGGTTACAAATCAGACCTTTAGATTAGTGGTCTGTCCAGGGGGTGAGTCATAGACGACAACCACAACCATGTGTCTCTGCTAATGAAAGGGAACAAGTAGCTAGACCGGCGCTTCATTTCATGAATCACACAACTATGCAGTGGGCATATTTTCAGGGATGGAAACGCAACGGGAACTAAATGTCATGTCTGGATAAAAAAACATGGTCTAATTGCCCCCGGTGCCGTGTGGAGAAGACACGTTTCAAATGGCGCTGCAGGAACGGAAACATGCAACAAGAAAGCCCTCGCAGAGAGGGATAGAGAAAGAGAGACAGGGATAGAGACAGACAGAGACAGAGAGAGTGAGACAGCAAGAGAGAGAGAGAGACAGAGAAAGAGAAAGTAGGGAGGCATCATTGAGAACCAGTTTAAGGGCGTGTCTGATTTTGCAGACAGCAATTTAGCGCCAAATCAAAATGATACAATAACGGCTCACATATAATATGAGATCTCAACCAGACTTGATTGTAATGCTATTCATAATAAACAGTATATGCATGCATGTATGTATGTATATGATCTGTGTCAGACCTCTACTAACTCTTAACGGTCAGTAGATGTCAGCAGTGGGTTAGCTAACACAGTGGACGACACTGTAGCAGAGCCCTGTCAGATCAGACAGCTTCAACTGTTTCACAACACCAGCTTCAAAAAAAGAGCCTTATTCACAAGAGACCAGTTCAATATTATAATGAACATTATAAATACCTCACTTTTATAGATGGAAATGACATGTGTCTTTTAGTAGATACAACAGACACGTGAACAGAACGTCGCTCATGAGGAATTGATCATTTGTTTGGGTGTGATTCGTGATTTGTAAATGTGCATTTAATCTTAAAAAGGGAATGGCTTGCATTATGACTAACAGTTGAATATAAGAACAGCGGCGCTAATGTGATCCATCATGTGTGGAACAAAACAAACGCACCCATACAACTGTGAGCAAAGCCTTCCAACTTCCTGACTTTCTCTTGCTCCCATGCTCACTCGCTCACTCGCTCACACCCACAACTGCCGACGCCCTTGTGCATTTCTCTATCTTCTCTGTAGCTGCAAACCAAATGTCAGTCACAATGCTATGTTCAGTTTGCTTTAAATGTTATAGAATGCCACACACTTCTGGGACAACAACCCCCGGTTAGTCAGACCAAGTCTGCATGTTAACAGTTTAATATTTTAAAATATGTGTGGGTCTACCTCTGCAAGGCCAACCATAAACTTGTTTTGACAATGTCTTCTGAGTTTTAGAAACATTTCAGTTGTTGCCAAAGTCAGGCAACTGACTTGGCAACTGTCAGGCAGGCAGGCAGGTTAGGATAGTGGGTCTTGTTGACACAACTCCCGTATTCTCAGTCAAAAAAGATTAAGCACGAGAGTGTGGGCCGCTTGTGGTCTTTACATTTATATCTTCCCATAAGAGGGAAGGGAAACCAAGAACAAGTCAGAATTGAAATGTGGTACAGGGAACACTGTGTAACTGTGGACGAGAAGCGGGGGAAGGTTTCACACCCTCTTCTCTCAAATATTACGCCAAACTATATCACGCAGCTCCATCCCCTCTGAGGCCGGGCAGGGCTGCAGCTTAGCTGACAGCCCCACCTTGTTGAAGTCATCACACGTCTGGATCACTTCATCTGGCAAGCCTACAGAGATGGCTCCCGAGATTACTGCAGTGACCTAACCATCCCTGTGCATAGCTCAGTGTATAGCTCGGTGTATTACCCCAAAAGACTGAACTTCACAGCAACGTCTATAAAAACGTCTGATGACTAGCACTAGATATTCCACCTATGATGATCACTGCCAGAGGGTTGTATGCCTGTGTATGTGCAATACATGGCGTCTGAGTGTCTCAGATCAACATAGGGGTGTTAGCCAACATCTTGAAACTATACTATCACTGTTACTGTCTATCTTTCAGCACGTTATTAAATCCCTGCCACATCTACATGGTTAGGCTAGGCTGTCTTCTTATTGAAACTATTTCCACAGAGTTTCTTGAAACAAATGCAATGTGGCACTAGAGCATAATAAAGAGAGTTCATAGATACTTACAACACACACACACATGCACATGTTAGACCTCCCACACTCCATAGAAGGGAGGGCAGCCCAGTACCAACAATGACATCACAAGGACACGCAGAAGGGCAGTGACAGGAAGTAGTGGAACTGGCGACATATGAAAACAAACAAACCTTCAATGAAGTTAGGCCAGGTCTTCTCCTCAGGATCCTCCAAAGTATGGTCCCAGTCTTGCTCAGCTGAGGCACCGTATGCAGTGACCGGCGGTGCTGCGTACAGGAGTGCTCGTTCAATGGCAAGTTCTTCCAGGACGTCCAGGTCCAGCTCTTCATCCTCATCCTCCCCCTCAGGTTTTACAGGTGCAGGAGGTGATTGGGCCCCAGCTTGCGGGCTAGCTATATGCTTCACCTCAATGATCTCTTCCACAACTACAATCTTCCTCCTCATGTTGGCCTCGTCTGTCTCTAGACTAAAAGAATGACAGCTGTCCACGAGGTGGGGCTGGGTGGCTTCAGGTGTGGCAGTGACAGAGGGCGTGTCCTCCTGCAAGTCCTTCTGTTGATCTTCCTGCACGGCGGCCTGGGGGACTGGGAGCCCTTTCTCTCCTGCGCTGTGCTTTCCTGCCTGAGCAGCGGAATGTAGTTGTGCAACTCCGGTAGCCTCCTCTTGTTCGACACGCGGGCTGGCCTGTGCCTTAGCTCCAGTCGCCTCTGCAGCTACTGCTGGTTCTGCTGATGCTAATTCTCCGGCTGCGGGTGCTTCCCTCACAGAGGAGGATGTTTTTGGTTTTGGGACCTCCCGCTTTATTTTTTTTGCAGAGAGCCGGGCTGGCTCCTCCTCCTCTTTGTCTGCCGGGGCCTCAGTGAGCACAGCTGTTGCCTGTCTGATTTCCTCACTGCACATTCTTTCAGGGGTAATCGTTGGAGAGCCATCCATTTGCTCTGAGGCCATGGCGGTCGGAGCAGTGGCTTCGGGTGAAGACAGATCAACGGGGGGTAGCGGCTCTGCTGCAGGAGGGGAGACGGCGGTGTTTACGGCCGCTGAAACACGGGCCTGAGCTTGCTTTTTAGCTTTCCCTCTCTTTTTACCTTTTGAAGATTCTTCCACAGAAGATACTTCCACAGCATTGCTTACAACAGTTTCCACTCGAGTGACAGTCACTCTCTCTGTGTCGGATTTAGATGTTTCCTGGTGGGTTATTACAGTCAGTTCGGTGTTGGTGACCCCATCTTTCAAGCAAAGTGGTCCCTGTGGAATTTCGCTTAAACTTGTTTCCACAACCTTGTTTTTCACTTGTGCAGTGACTGGAATCTCCACTGGGGGCACTGCAGGAAGACACATAACTGCTTTAGGCACGGTCTGGTCCACAGTTGGTTTCGGAACTTCCTGATTTAACTTCACATCAACAGACATGTTGGCCTCTAATTTATTTTCGTCATTTGATGGTCCCTCAAGCTTAACTGTGGGTGGCAGTGTTGGTGTTTCAGATGTATTTTCTGTCACATCCAATGAAGCCTGGATTCCAGAAACCTTTTCTGCAGTCATCTTAATGTCAGGGGATTCTGCAGCTTTGATTGTCGTATCTTTCTCACGGGAAGATTTCTTCTTTTTCTTTTTGGATTTGGAGCTTGCTTCAACCTCTATGTTTTCTCCTGAGACATTCTCTGTCACAACAATGCTGGCATTATTCTGATGAGTAGAGCAGTCATTTTTCAGCAAAGCAGCGTGCTGTTCAGAGGGAGTAGGAACTTCAGCAACCATCAATAGTTTTTCAGCTTCTTTCACACTTTTCTCTATAATTTCCTCTTTACTCTTCATTGTCTCCATAGCAGTGCTTGTTTGTGATGAGATAACCACTGTTGTCATTCCAGTTTCAACTACTGATTTGGGGGGTTCCACAGTAATCTCAGTATCAACCTTCTGTGGCAAAACATTTACAGGAAGACTTTCTGCTGGAAATTCATCAAGCTTCTGAGCCACTTCAATTGTAGACCTATTTTCCTCTTTGACGGGATCAGCTGTCAGAAGGGGCTTGTTGGTGGCCTGTTCAGCTACAGGTTTGAGCTTGTCTTGAGTTATAGTGACTTTGGAGGTTCCAGTGATAGAACATTGATGAGTGATGGAACAACATGCAGGTTCCTGAACCACCTTTGCTTCCCGTTGCTCGTATTTAATCTCTCTGGTGAGATGAGTTGAGACAGCAGGCTTGCTGGTGGTGTCAGGGTCTTCTGGAAGTTTAGGGATCTCCTGAGGTTCAGGCTTCTTCGTAATCTTCTGGGGCTTCTCTTTTATAACTTCAGTTTCAACAGGGGCCTTCACTTCTGCTGCCTTCATTGTTTGTGGAGAAGCATTTTCAACCTTCTGTTCTTTATTTTTTTTTGGGAGAGGAGTTGAGGAAACTGAGTTTTTCATTTCACTAGGCTGTATAAGCTCTTCTTTAGCCTTGTCTTTCTTTGTATCGTTGACAGAATACTGAAGAGAAGCGTTTGAGATGACAACCTCAGACACAGTTACCAGTGGTGAGGTGTGTGTTTGTTCTCTTTTCTTAGCCTGCAGCACGTGGGCCTTTCCAGCAGAGACCTCAGACACTGGACTCTGTTGTGAGCTGATGAGAGGTTTGTTGCCGCTGACATGAGCATTCTGCTGAGATGACGCAGAGGTTCTTTTCACCTGGTCTTCACCAGTAATGGTATCTTTATTGCTGAAGCCCCTGCCTTTCATATAGAGATGCTGATGCTGGTCCTTTGTTTCCCATGATGCTCTTGGTCTGACTGGCTCAGCAGCAGCTGGGCGGCCTCTAAACCCAGGGGTTCTATCGTTGGACCCTTCCTCTCCTCCATTGGCCATCTTATGGCGGTAACCATGGCGCTCAGCCAGCGCCTCGTGGCTCTCTGCTCCAGGCCTACCGGGCTTGGGCACATAGGATGTCGGGCCCTCCACAGACTGGACCTGCGCAGCGCGACGAGAGATGGCCAGCGTTGCTGCAGGTCTCTTTACCCTCTGCAGGGATGCAGGGACAATCTCTGCGGGTAGGCGGAGGTAGTCACGCAGGAAAATGATGCCCTCATTTGAGAGGTACCAGTAGAAATGCCTCCAGGCAAAGGTTTCCTTCACATAGCCTCTGGACTTGAGGGAGCCCATGGCTCGGATCACTTGCAAGTTGCTGATGCCTGGTATCTCAGGATGTTTGGTCTGAGGCCTTTTGTCCTTCTTGGCCACCATGACACCATCTCGAAACAGGAGCTCATAGATGGCCCTCAGCTCCCTGAGGGGCATCACCATTCCAGCTACCATTGTGCTGTATGTTCTACTTTTTCTCTCAGGATGAGTAGCCGAAAAGGGCTGAAAAGCTCTTTCACAAGTGAAAGTTTCTGAATGACCTCAGTCGTTGGTGTGTGAAACGATCCAGTGACAAAACCAGCTGCCACGTGCTTTTCAATTATAAAAGAAGTAATCCTTTCATTTGAGTGTCTTTCTTTTGCTTCTTCTTGCTGCTCTTTTTAAAAACGATGAAAAAAATGAGTCGTGAATGGCGTCCCGACGCTGTCCACAAGTTTTCCTCTAACACAGTTAAGAAAGTACTGTTCCCCCCTACAGTCGGGCTGGCTGGGAAGTGAACAGTCTGTTCTGCCGAGACGGCAATGACAGAATGGAAGAGAGGAGAGAGAGGGAGAGAGAGAGAGAGAGAGAGAGAGAGAGCGAGCGAGAGAGGAGTGTGTGTATGTGAGTAAGTGAAAGAGGGAGAGAAACAGAGTGCGCCACTCTGTTCAACTCCTCCTACCTTCTCTGTCTAATTCTGAGGAAAAGATGGCATGGAAAAAAGTACCAACAGAAACAGAAAAAAGACACTGACCAAACAAAAAAGAAAATCACTCCACGAAAATACGAAAGGAAAACATTTTAAACCGTCTTCTCGTAAACGCGATAGGAAGTAGGAGAGCGAGCGGACCAAATGAATGGAATGGTACACCTATGCAGTGTGCCTGAGCACATGTCCTGTTGCTCTGTGGACTGCACAGAAACGCCCACCCACACTCAAGTGTACGCCTCCTCCAATAAACACACATACATAGTCACAAACAGGCTACAGCTCAGCGGACACACCCACACACTCCCCTTGGCATGTCAATGCATTGGGTTTAAGAAGTGGGCTGTGACTTGGAGATTAGTGGCAGGACGTCCGGATAGTCGCTTGGCATACACCTAGGTTACAAATGAAAGAAGGCTCAGGTATTCATTGTAGGCGACATCGTTTTAAATGAGTGAACTCCTTGGAGCAATGTGTTTATATCCCATTATACGACCGGAACGATTGTGTCAAATATAGGTTGACATTTAGAGAAGCGATATGCTGAGCGAACATTATGATCACGGTAGAATTACAGTTGTGTATCGTAGATATCTTACAATAGCACTGGTGTCAAGTACAAACCTATTCATATTGCTGTTTGTTTGGTAGGCCACCTCGGCGACCGCCAGGTGGAGGAAATGAATGAGACTGACCACTAAAGGGTGACTCATTACAAATGACGCAACCAGCTGCAAGACGCCCCGGTTCCCTTTTGCTTCTCTGCGGAGAGGTACTTGGGTCTCAATGCCTCAAAATAGCAGTGAACCTAGAATCTCTCTCATCAACTATATAAAGAGAAGCACATTATAGCTAACCTTTTCTGCGCTACCAAGAACATGGGATCATATTACCAGCCCCCCTGGATCATTTTTCCCTTTCCTCTGTGCATCTGTCTTTCTTTCTCATCCTGGTCTGTCAGTGAGAGTGTCTTGTGCATTGGGCCAATCTCTGACATCCATATGAAGAAACTAGACGGCGAGAAACTAGACCACATAGTGCTGGGAGGGGAATTTATATTTTGCTGAATGTAATTTATGCGATGCAGGGAACATAGTAAAATGGAGCTGGAAGGAGTGATCCAGTTGCAAAACGACAGCGGTTGTGAATGGGAGGGCAACATGAGGACGCGTACGCCCCCATTGACTGAAACCGCACACCATTCCATATGCAAGCGCTAGTGGGAAACTGTTTTGATTTCATTTGCCATGGCGACCGTTGTATAAGAGAACGTACGCTGACTCACTCTTATCTTCGAATGGCAGCAGAGTAACAACCTGTGAATGTGTAGCTCTGGACAGCTGGACTACGCTGTCAACTACCAGACAGCTGTCTGGAGGAAGCCGGCCAACTGTGCTAAAACTGCACACTTTGTTAGCATGTTGCCTTGCCTGGCATCGCCTATCAGGTAATTCAAGCGATACAAAAAGCTTAATTATAGTCTTTACATGTGAGCTACAAGCCAGCCCCTGGGTGTAATTTCATAAAACATCTAAGCGGATGATTTCAAAGGTGCACAATAACAGTGAATTACTAGCCGTAAAAACCACTGTACGCAGCAGACACAATTAAACACCTTTTCAATTACATCTATTCTTAGATTGAATACAGTGCCTCAGGCTAGTGCCAGTAGTAGTTATACCTGTATGATTTGGGCGATGCAAAATAAAAGTTGAGCCGAGCAGGAAGTTGGCTGGAAGGTATGCAAAGTCAAGCACAACAGTGTGAGAAGCACTTCTCAGGGTGTCTGATTTCTCAGGTGTGTTTTACGTCGAATCAACAACACGATGTGGAACCAGCGCCTTGCAACATGTTAGGCTTTGTCTGACTGCAGAGCAGAGGTGGTAAAACATGCTAGGATTCGATGCACATGCGTTGGTGTGTGTGTGTGTCCGACACAAACACAAGGTTTGCGTTGCATCCGGATCTGAGCGGTGAGTGGTGCTCACATCTCTCAGAACATTTGGTTGCCTTGGGGTTAGGAACCGTACAGAAAGCCTACAGCGCAACATAGACATGGCATGCACATCAACTGCACACACAGCAAGTCACGCCGATTACATGGCAGACAGCCATTAGCTAAATACATTTGTGTGGGGTTTCCTCTCATTAGTGCGAAACACGACTTTGCTCTCTAGGCTGCCTATCAGTATGATGTCATGCGATGCTTATGTGCTTATGCTCAGTGAACTTCAAAGTCCCCACGAGGGTCCTAACCTGGCTTCAAGCCCAGGCCCGAGTCATCCCAATGTTCAATATGTCCCTTCTTATAATAACAGTCGCTGATACGTGGAGTGTCTGTTGCTCTTTATACTGCCTTAGTATATATTGGCATAGTGTTTCCAGCAACTCTCGCTTGGATAATAGATTTTTTTTATTGTTTATCTAAAACTTGTTTATCTATTATCAACACAATGAAAAAGACAAATAGAAGTGAGCAGCTTGTCTCCCCATGCATATCACCGTGTTATATTATTAAGTTACTCCAGAAATGGTTTTACTCCAGAAATGCCAGGAATTGAATTCAGAAATAAGACAGCGTTTGTGAGTAGTTAATTAAAAGTAATTACACTTGGGTGGACTGAATGAACCGGGTTTACGGGCACTGTTCTGCCCTTCTGCTTCAGTTCCTCAGACTTCCACACTGCCAGAAATAGACCTGACAGGACTCCTAGTCCATGTCCAGGCACACCAGAGCCTAAAGGTTCAGCACACGTGAACTCCCCTCTGATATCAGAGCCCAAACCACTTGAGCCGGTTCCAAGGAAAGCGAAAGGTCAGAGGATCATATGGTACAGAGGGACGTTTGTGACTGAGGGGTGATCTTCAGGAATCATTCTGAACTCAAACCTTTTCCATACTGCTGTGACCTTGGGCGCACACACACACACACACACACACACACACACACACACAAGAATCATGCCGTGAAGTCTGAAGTCTGTACTGCCCCATGATAACTGTTTATAGTCGTCAATATTTACAATTGAGTTAAAGATATTTGGCAGATCGCTTTGGAGCCGTATTCATTACAGTCGCTCTTGTGGTTTGGAGCAGAACAAAAGTGGAAAGAACAATGCAAGTTACTGTGCTCTAATATGCAAGAGAATCACTAAATGGCAGCACCTCCTCAACATTAGGAGAGCAGATGTTCTGGAGAGGAAGTAGCAATCAAGAGTGACTGTTATTACAGTCCCTGTCCTGCAGAGTGGCTGGATTTCAAAGTGCAGGCAGGCTGCTGGAATATCTCATTGTCTATTCTAAGTGTAGGCCTATTTAAGCAAGCATACTGAACTCCAACTCTGCCCAGTGGTGGGGGCAGACCAATCCAATCTAGAGCACATATCGTCCCATGTTTGTGTGTGTATGTGTGTGTGTATGAGTGTGTGTATGAGTGCGTGTATGTTTTGAAAAGGGATATGTGTATGGGCAGTCTTAAGTAAACTGACTCAAAGTTATAAACTTTAGGCATGCAGAAGACTTCCTGTTTTGGTCAGGATAACCACCCATGCCAACTATGAGGAACCACACATAAAAAGCATGCAGACAAAGGAACATTGCCTGGATTAAAAGACTTGATAGACTCGTTTGCATTGTAAATCACACAACGTCTGCGTCGAGGTGTTTTACAAACAACCACAAAGCCGCCAGTGCAATTTTCCCTGTTAAATAAAAATGATATGAAAATGATATAACATTTATGAAGATCACGTTTCTTTAGAAGGAAGGAACCCGTTTACTTGCTGCAGGTCAAGCTTTGGGGCCGACCCCTTCCCTCTAGTGACAGCTGTCTTCTCTCAAAAGGCTGACGCGTGCGAGAGGACCAACACCTCGCCCTGAGGAATCTGTTGTAGCAGCTGAAAAGAGGGCCGTAGGCTCCCTGTCGACCTGCATCAGCAGACAGCAGAATGCCCAGGACCCTTCTGCTCTGGCCTGGTGGAATAATGGTGGGCCTACAGGCAATCCCACCCAACAAAGAATTGCAGACGTAACCAAATTCAAAACTATTCGCACACACACAGCTGTTGGCATGCAAATGCGGTTTTATGCATAGCAACAGTTGACGGGCATTGTAATGGTTTTCTGGGAAGGTAACCAAGGACAGCAGAGCCTCCCCCTCCCCCCTCCCATCCCCAGTAACATGACACAAGTGATGCATCATTCTCCTACCTGAAAAAGCTGCTCAAAGTTGCTCAAATCATTATTGATGGTTTGTGTCAAACAGTTTGCAGGCTAAAGGTTGACATGGTTTCACAACAAGGTTGAAACGACACACCTACAATATTCTGATTCTGCCACTGCACTAAAATATGAAAGATCGGTTACATATCCGAGAGTAAACACAGCAGACGTTAAACAACGCCGCAGAGCCCATTTCCAATTTCCATTATTTATTTTATTTGAGCCCAGGAGGTGCCCTTGCGAGTAAGCAGCACAGAGCAGGCATGCCAACTAGAGCAGGGAAAGGCGTCTCTGAATCGCAGGAGAGAAGAACCAACAAGGGATCAACCTGTGGGTATGTCCAGAGAGCTACATTTGGACAATCGGTGATATATATAAGATACATTCAAAATAGGTTTACAGAGGAACCATTGAGTACGAGATGTGTGCTATATGGAGGGGTACACGGTACAGGGATATATGGGAGAGGCAACATGATTGGCTGAAAGAGAGAGGTGGCTGGCTTGCAGTATGTTTATACTGTACACTATACTAAACATCGGGCACAGAAAGTGTTTCCAGACAAAGAGCCTTGTGTTTTAGGAACTGGCAAATGAAGAAAAAAGAGAAGAGAGAGAGAGAGAGCGAGAGAGAGAGAGAGAGACAGAGAGAGAGAAAAAAAGGTGTCTTTGGGATTTCTCAAGCTGCAGCTAAAATAAACAAGCCCCTGTTCTGGGATAATTAAGATAAAAAAGAAGTGGAAAATACACAACATGAAGTTATGGGCATCGGGGTCCTGCAGCTGAGGAACAATAAACAAAAGTGAAAAACTGAAATAAGTCCCATAAACTATAGGAACGTTTTTTATGTAACCCTAGTAAAAAAAAAAAAAAAAAGTGTGTAGTGTGCGTCCCTAATCCTGGCTTTAAACAACGCAGGCCCGACAAGTCAAGCCAGCAAAGTTGTTCTGGGCTCTGCGATATTTACCGTCACGAGTAAGAATAACCTGATGTGGTGCCGGGAAGAACGATCGGCCCTCGGCTGCTGCCAGTCTGGCGCACGCACAAGCCAGAGTGGAAAGCTATAAAGGAGACGCTTGCACGAGGTACAAACGACAAAGCTTATTCCTGTCCTAAAGTCTACAAGTCACGGATCCGACAGGCTTTTCCTTCCCCTGTGTGGAAAGGAACATGAAGTCAGCGATTATCTCCCCTTCCTTGCCCACAGAAAGAAACAGAAAGTAACAGCCGCAAACAATCGGCAAATCCCACTCGCCGTCCTCCCGTCAATGTCTGCTTCTGTCTCTCTCTTATTTCTATCGCTCTCTCTCTCTCCATGTCTCTATATCTCTCTCTCTCTCTCCCTCCCTCCCTCTTACATTGGGGAACTGGGAATACGGTACATGCTGACAAAGTAAACTGTGTTCCCAGTCCCTACGGAACCGCGACCAGGACACGATACCATCAGAACATCATCCCCCGCCACCCGTTGGTGGAGGCGTAGCGAAGGAACGATGTGACGACGTCTTGTGACAAGTCATGCAAGAGGAGCACAGGTTTCCACACACACTGCACACCCCTGACTCACAGGCGGCGAGGCTGCACAGGCAGCGAGGCTGCAGAGGCGGCGAGGCTGCAGAGGCAGCCGCATGTTCCCATGGAATACATTCTGTGTAGCAGGACACATCCCACCACTTCTTATTGTTATCTTGTTAAAGCAGGACTTCTTTAGTTGTTTGCAGTGCGGGGAAGTTGCACAACGTTCCAGTAAAAACACATTCCAGCAGGGGCATTATGGGTTTGATGGAGGGCTCTACCCCTTCGCTGTAGAGCTGTATTTAACGTCAGACATTTACACCCTTTTGGGTGGAGCGGTTTTACTACTGCAGAATGCTGTAGTAGTTTACTATCGTTAAACTCTTCATCCAAAGTCCATATAACTCACATTGTTTTGATAGATTCAAAACAAACACCATGCCTTTCTATGACCTGCCGTCTGTCCAATATTAATTGCCATTTTAAGTTAATAGTTAATCGATGGATAATGGAATGGATAATGGAATTGCTCCGGAATTATCGGAAGGCTAACTTACCTTTTTTAGAGGTACGCCAGAAGCGATCTCCAAGGGGGTCTCCACTGTCCAAACTGCTTTGACTGAGCATGGCTCACAGTCTGTGACAATTCAGACAAGCCACAGCCTCACTAGCCACCCTCACTATCCCGGCAAACACTACCACTGGCTACCTCGAAGCCCACCACTGCACGCCAGGCAAAGGGGAGAATTGGGCTCAAGGATGGGGACAAGGGGGAAAAGAGTGGGAGTGGAAGGGCGCTGGCTATGTGTGGACAGAATATAGTAGAAAAAAAGAAACAAAGGAGTCTCTTCATCCCCTTCTCAAAAAAGGCACACATGAACATCTAGACTATAAATCTGAGGGCCTCCTCAGACCCGACATTTCCTTCTTTCGCTGCCCCGGCGACCATGCCCAACATCCCTCACTTCTAGGAGAGCCCGTTGCATTGTCCCAGCAACACTAACTGCGGGACAAACACTGGAGGCCTTGTTCAAAGTAGGGCCTCAGATATTTCAGCCCACAGCGATTGAGGCCAAGGGTGGACATTGTAAAGCATTGAGACGAGGAACAAGCTAGAGAATAAGACATAAAGAAGGGGGCTTGACTCTTGCCAGCACCGCTAAGAGCAAGTGAACTAAGAGACACCAGTAAGGCATCCAGCCTTCGCCCAGAAAATAATATGTGGTTGGTTCCTGCATGCTTATGGTAATTACCTTTTACCAGGAAGACACAGTGCATGCAGGTCTTCCACCATGCGTGTCCTACATGGAGCGGTGGTTTTACGAGCTATTTCAGCCATGATGAAGATATGTGTGCGGATACCTTGGAAAGGCATAACAGATATGTGGAGATAAGATTAAAGCAGAGCTACATTGCCCAACTCAGCACTGACTAATGCTGACGAACAAACCTGCCGCATTAACTTGAATAAACAAATTTCAATGGTTATGTTGCCATTCTACTCATGGTTCTGGTAGCTTCTCACTGTCATGCACAAAGCAAGAGAAACAATGTTGACAATAGAAAAGAGACAGAATAAAGAACAGCTTGTATTCTTGTGTGTGTTCCTGATTTTCAAATAGTCTAACCAATCCTAACTGGAAACAGACCATCACAAAATGGTGCTGGAGTGTGCTGGTAAAGGGAATTTAAAATGGCTGTTTAACAGGTCTGGAAGTGCCAGCCAACGGGGGCTAGTCCAGTTGCGCCACCCAGAGACCTGCTCCTGACTTTGAGAGAGAGAGGAGAGAGAGGGAAGGCAAGTTCCTCTATCACACTGCCTTATGATTAGACCGTTTATATTGGACACTGGCAGCCAGGCAACGACTTGATCGCCGATCACAAGTTTCTGATTTGGACGAAGTGGGTAAGGATTAAGTGAGTCACCATGAAAATAACCCATTTCAAAATGATGGACAAAAGGAAGTAGTTGAAATTGAAACGAGTGGGGAAAGAAATTGCATGTGTGGAATGTTTTTTCAATGACTCGGTGACTCACACACCACACGTGGGTGTGGCCGCGCTCTGCCTTTTCGTTACCATAGCGACGCAACGACCGGGATTGGAAATTTGTATGTGCTGTCCATTGCTGAGGTCACGGGGAACGTGGGCTAGCCGTTACCATGGACAACCATTCCTCAAACAAAAAAACTGACACCGGATCCGGACAGCCTCCCTGACACCCTGACGCAGCAGCAGGTTTGCATTGCAGCCTTAAGAGACTGAGACGTATTTTTAGATTAGACCAATCTAAAATACACACACAATACTTTGCAGGTATACTTTGACCCACCAAACTACACATGCACACACATGTGCACGTGCACACACACACATGCATACACAAACACACATGTGCAAGCACATGCACGTGCACACACAACACATACACACACCAGAAGGTGATTTATTGTCCGCATTCCCATAAAAACAATTCCATCTGGAGGGAAAGAATCAGTTGCATTCTTTTCTCTCCGCCAATCATAGAGAGCAAAGGAAGGGAGATGAAGGAAAAAACGAAGAAAGGCTTTCATGAAACAAAGGCTTCCAGTAACTTGTGCCATTTGTTTGTGGCGTGGAGAATAAGCACCCTATTCTCCCAGCGCTTCGGACATGGACACCAGCGGTGACTCACGCTTGTGTCGTCTCCCCATCAAGTTTATTAACTCCATTCAGGGACGCCGAGCGCCACAAGACTGCTGTTTTCTTTGCATCGCAGAGAAATGTGATGTTTTGTCGCGTTGACGCAGCGAAAGATAAAAGTACTGCTAAGGCCCCGAGTCCCAGTAACTCGGAGGCAAGCGATTGTGGTATGAGGCCTATATGGATATATTAATCCTGTGCATCAACTACCACCATGGAGATAATTTAAATGTTTCCAGGCACTGTTCTTCTCCCAGTGTGGGAAGAGATATGGAATTTGATTGTGCAACTCTTCAACGATGTGTTATTACAGTCCTCAAGGGGTTATCTGTCGCACAGAGTGGTCTTTGATATACAACTGGCTGGCATCCAAGCTGCATCAGCTAAACAAGCCCCTGCACACTGGGCCACACTGTAGAGTAAACCAAGCACTCCATGCCTGATGCTCCCTGTTGAGGTTGCCGCTTTTTGCCACATTGACCCAGTAGTCATTGCAATTTGAAAAATGTCCGTGATTTTGTCTATGTCTTGTGGCCAGGACCACACAGACAGATACTTGCTGGCACTGGTGCAAGAGACTACATTGAGTCTCCCCCTTTGTCTGTTCCGACAAGCACAGCGGGGTTGGGTCCAGGCTCGACTGTATCCTGTTTTTGAATCCTGAAACCCATGGAAAACATGCCTCAGGTTACTTGTGTGCGACATAAGTTAAGAGTCAGAACAATGGGCACAGCAGCACGGTATCCTGAAGACCTTCCTCCCAACTGTACGGTCATAAAGACACAGCAGCTAACCCAGGCACCAATCGGCACTCAATTCACGTATGCATCACTGCACTTATTTCTATAATCCTTCATTGTCTAGTCAACGCTAAACAGAAGCAACGTGAAGCTAGCATGGTAGCCATTGTGTGCAAACTGTTTGTCCTTGAAAAATGTGTGGCAGCACACGGGACACGCAGCGCGTCTTCTACCATGACCAGCAACTTATCAGGTTACTCCCTCGACACCACTGACATTTTTTATGTCTTCACAGAGGCAGCAAGAGGCTTGTAGCGAGGCCTGTAGGGGAACCTAATGGGGAACATGTTGTAGAATAACTTGTTGGGCGATAAGCTGCCTTGCCTCATGCGGCTATGCAAACATTATACTGCACTCTTCATACCGATGCCATTTGTCAGCTACGCGCACATGAAACATCAAATAGTACAATCAAATGGAAAAGGGTTGTGCTTCTTCAGCAGTAATCGAAAACCAGTCAGATAAGCTTTCAAAACCACCTCTCTGGCTTTGTTGGACTGACAATGATTATGTAGGGTGTGGCCATTGGTGCACTATTGTGGAGTTCTGCAAAAGATTGACTTGTTGGAAAAAAAACTAATGAACACTATGAGACATATTGGAATCCACTGCAAAGTATAGATTATATATAAATATATGTCTAATACAAATAATTACACAACATCTATTGCCTAAACATGGTGATATATCACAAAAAAAAACACTGACATAACATTTCATAACAACCTTATAGGTTGACACTGAACATGCACATTCTTGGCATAGTAATGAAGGGCACAGTTTCGAGTTAAAAGATAAAGAAAGAAAGAAAGAAAAGGGAGGCTAACGCCTAGCTCATCTCAAACACACCAACACAAACAGTCCATCATGGCTTCATGGGCAGCGCAAAACAAACATCCCACTATGAGAGGACCAGCCCACATGAGGCTTCACACTGAAATGTTTAATACGACGAAACTGCTGCAAACGGACTTTAAGAATCCCTGAACAGGGATCTTCCAGACTATGAGTAAAAGTAAAAGTAGGGTGGGGAGGGGGTTGGCCTGTGTGTTACGAGGGCCTGGCCTCACCCAGGTGTTACAGCCCCTCTGTGGTTAGGCTGTAGGACATTCCAGAAACCAAAAAAAAAAGTTGAAAGAATATGCGGTGTGCATGGGCAAGTCACGACCCAACCCTCAAAGGTACACAAGTCTGGCGCTTTACGACAATGGACAAATCCGATGTGTGTGCGTGTGTGTCGTTCCCTTGAATATTTATGGTATTTGTGTGAGCGTGTGGGTGTATGTGTGCCTGTGCAGGTTTGACTTCCTGTGAAATGTGCGTAAGCACCAATGCATATCTGGTGGAGATGGCTGGGAGGAGATGAGTCCATAGCTAAGAGTCATAAAGTCATAAACAGTGCCCTAATTTAAAAAGACAACTTCTGCTCATTGATACTGGCATGCCAGAAATCGCAAAACAGCACAAAGTCACTCCACAGTCAGATAAGGCACAACAATTAGAGCAAACGTACCCTTACACTATGATGAGATAACCTATATTAATGTATGATTGCTATCTTATCATTACACTTTGAAGAATGTTAATTACAGTACTTGTTTCACACAGCAGATCCTGGGGATTCTTCTGACAACAAAGGAATGGAAGAGGCACTCACCTGAAAAAGAAAGAAAGACAGATATTATTAAATTAGCCCGATCAATGCTATGATATTTCTTCCTCATGCACTCATTCATTCAGCAATATGTTTTAGATTAGTGGGTCAAAAGGGAATAGGGACTCTTGCAACAACCTCATATGAACACATGTTCGTACATCTGTCAGAACACTTGGATTCAGTTTGGTAGAAACATCTATTTTATTGGCACGCTTTGACAGTGACGCAAGTGCTGTGCTTAAAGACTTTAGAATAAAACAGAACATTGTCCTTAAATGAAGATGACGTGAGGAGCCGATAATACAAAACGGGCATGGCTAGCGTTCACCCTTTGAAAGTGAAACTGCGTGCGGATGATAGGGAAGGGAATGACACACCCTCAGTGTTCACTAGGCAGCCAAGCGTTGACTCAAGTTAACAAGCGAAGAGCACCATCTACTGGCCGAGTAGAGGAAGGGCTTCTATTCAGAACTTTGAGTCAGAAGTAAGTCTGCAGTGTTTTCCCTCGGCCGTGTCTTCATCCAGAGATTAAACCGAACCACTCATCTGCATGTTACATCATCATCTCAGATCAAGCAGTCCTACGATGCTACTGTCTACTGTGAGACTACTGTTCCTAAAAATAATACATGCACAAAAAATAAATACATAAAATATGCAATAGTATAATACATCACATTTAACAGCTACATACTTACAACTACAACTATATAAAATCAAAGACTCAAATTTCCCCGCTTCCCCATAGGGTACAGGGTCATTGAGAAGTGGCCTCCTGACATTTACCACCCACATCGTTCCCCTGACACCCGCACCCAGGCACCAACTGTCCGCTGTCTACATGAGTTATAGACGAGTGTTAACCATCTCCCTCCTGGTTCCTAGCAGTGTAACCAACACTCTTGGTAAATCATCACCTCATGGCATCAGTCAACAAGGAACTATGCAGCGCAAAGAACGCACCCTTCAAACATTTAATGTGACTTTTTAAAATGGCTGTCATGGTTATTGGTGGTTATGTTATAACACATGTAATACATATGCAACCTTAGCTTAGTACTAACATTAGCTAAAATAAATAATGGTTGTAAACAATGGTCACTTAGTTAATAATTTCCAAATGAAAATGATCTAATAGGTGACGTGTTATAGAGCCAACATAGAGAGTTTGAAGGAGGTTGGCACTTATTAATTCAACACATGCAGGGCACACACTTGAACTCTAGGGGGCGGTACTGGCAACCTCATTCTCCGATCCTACACTCACAGAAGGCCCAGAACACTTCCAGTGTTAGTGGTGTGATCGGGGACCACCCCCAGCTTGAAAACCCACACACAGCCCGAGAGACACACGGCTCTTTTGTGCTCTGTGGGAGTGTTGGGGATGACTTTGACGAACGCTCTGGTTTTGACAGACCCATGCCACAGTAATATATTTTCCTCTGGGGTCATTACAGTACAGTGAAAAGGGCTTTTTATAGCACGGGTAGCATCTCTGTCTGTAGCCGCAAGACTTGGGAACGAGACACAGTAGGTTTTGAGAGGCTGAGCAGAGCACAAAGAGTTGTTATATACTACCAACGCTGCCGTCAAATTACACAAGTAAACAAGTGAGCTCTTCAGTGAAGGAGACGCTTACATCTGTCTGACAACGTGTGGGTTTCCGCCACCAATGCAAATTCACGCTAAAATGGCAGCCACAACCTTGAGCCTGTCGTTTGCCTCTGACAAGGTTAAGTAGTGTCTTGTTGGTACACAATATGCTTGCTCAAAGTTTGATGACTACTTCACTATATTATATAGTAAATGTACATCCAGATTGAGAGAACAAGACATGTTTATATATATGGGTGGGATTTTCTAAATATGGACTGACCTCACTTCTTGGTAAAATATAGAGCTGAACCCACAGTTCCTACTACCCGCTGAGCTGGCATCAGGTGCAGACCAGGCTCGCCAGTTACATCATCAAGGCCACTCCACTCCAGTCAAGAGAAGAGGCAAATCAGCCAAATGAGTTGGCAATATTCTTTTGGGATTCAAACTTTGTTGGATTTCGTGATGAATAACATACCCAACCTTAAAGGTGCTGAAGGTAAGATTTAAGAGCTAGTATTCGATGTGGTTGAAGTAGCACAACCATCTGTCAGCTATTAGGGAGGGAAATGTGCTGAGAACATCAGTTTTCGAGGTGACCGCACCTGCCTCTGTATGACCCGATCTTGATTTAAGACCGTTTCTCGACTGAATTCTGACCAATCAGGGCTGATTGATTGATCTCCCCGATTGGTTCGGGACTCCATCTTGCCTGTCAATCACAGCTGTGTGAATCTAAAACTTCCCAACGGGAGGGATCAGGGTTTTTTTGAGTTACCGACAGCAGCTTCAAATGTACGACTACATTTAGCTTTAGTTAACCTTGTTAGCTAGTGTCTATCAGATCATGATGCATTTATAATCCTCAACATTGCTGCCATTGTTGTCTGGCAGAGGACAGACAACAGGCAGACAGCGTGTACAGTAAACTGATATGTTAGAACGCAGGTATGAAGGCAGTACAGTCAGTGTCCCAGACAATCTACACAATTATTACCAGCTTATAAACATGCTTTCCTGTGTTCCCTGCAAGCACAGACAAGACCACTGTACATGACACAAACCACACTCACAAAGCTAGGCAAATAAGTAGTACTAGTCTCTCTCTCTCTCTCTCTCTCTCTCTCTCTCTCTCTCTCTCTCTCTGTCTCTCTCTCCACCTGTTGTCCTTTGCCTGCTTCGGTTAGCTTTAGCTCCAGAGCTTCACCTGTCACCTCTCAGTCCACCCCCATGGAGATGCCCTCTGTCCCCTCAGTGGTGTGTTTTACCTTTAGTCGAGTTGTAATAGGAGTTCATGCCGAGCAGCGCAGAAGTGAACCTCAAGAAGACCTTTGGAACCGCTGCTCCTGCTGCAGAAGACGTTTTCCCCGCCTTTCTCTTCTAGGAGAATATCTGCACTATTAAAGTTTAATCTTTAACTCACTCTCTCTCTCTCTCTCTCTCTCTCTCTCTCACTCTCTCACGTGTCACCTCATGTAGCACTGACTGGGAGTCTCCCGTTCCTTCACAGGTCAGTGACGCCCTCCATGATAATACCTGTGTGTGTGTGTGTGTGTGTGTGTGTGTGTGTGTGTGTGTGTGTGTGTGTGTGTGTGTGTG
>OMNS01079711.1:0-10161 GCA_900303225.1 Laemonema laureysi
GGATATAATGTGTGTGTGTGTGTGTGTGTGTGTTGCAGGGCGGTGATCTCAGTGTGTGTGTGTGTTGCAGAGCAGTGGTGTCAGTGTGTGTGTTGCAGGGCAGTGATCTCAGTGTGTGTGTGTGTTGCAGAGCAGTGGTGTCAGTGTGTGTGTTGCAAGGCAGTGATCTCAGTGTGTGTGTGTGTGTGTTGCAGGGCGGTGGTAGGAGAGGTGGATGAGGAGACCGACTCTACGCTGGACCTGAGCAACATCAGAGCTGAACCTCTGAACTCTGTGGCCCATTGACCTGTCACCTTTAACCTTTCCTGTGAGTGTGTGAGTGAGTGAGTGTGAGAGAGAGCAAGAGAGAGAGAATGTTTTAAGCTGAGTTCAATACAAAGTTTTGGTTTGTCAATTTTCTTTTATAAATAAAGTTGAGGATTTGTTGTATTTCTCACTTGTCATTGGTGGAGAGGCTGCAGAATATAGGACATGACTTAAAGGTCTTGACACGGAGTTAGCTGGGGTATTCAACTTTATTTAAAAGGTCATTATTGACATGGACTGTTGGGTAATTTTTGACAGTGTTGTCTGGGGTTATTCAACTATTTAAAGCTAACTGAAGGTTCGCCGGGTAGGATAATGTCTGCTATCAGTGATCGTTGGCCCGGTCTGTCTTCTGATCCACCAAGAGTCAGAGCATTCTGCAATCGACTTGTCTGGTCTGACGTCAGAATTGGATTCTCATAGTGGACCCGTAACCAGGGGAAACCTGGACACACCATGAAGACAAAGACCAAAATGAACATATTTATATTATAACGCTACAGAAATAATGTTATCTTATGAGGAAGTGACCTCACCTTTATTCACCCTTTGACCCAGTGACACCAGTAGTTCCGCCCCTACACTGTGATTGACAGGTTCTCCAGCCTTTGTTCGCCCTGCCCCCAGCTGATGGAGAACCTCTGCCAAGACCAGCCCATCGATCTCCATGACAACCCCTAGAGAGAGGGAGAGAGCGACTCACTATCCATAGAGAGAGAGAAACTCACTACCCATAGAGAGAGAGACGTGTGTGTGTGTGTGTGTGTACCATCAGCGTGTGTCTTTAGTTCTGTCTGGTGTTGTGCTTTCCTCAGGACGCTGTAGTAGTCTGCGTGGGCAGAGCATAGCAACCGAGCAGCCTCATTGGTGACACCCTGAGCTTCCATCATGGCCTGGAACTTAGACAGAGCTGCTCCACCAATCACACTCTCAGAAATCGCACTGCTGCCCTCTGATAGGCTGCACACCTTGCCTGTCATCAGCAGCAACATGCCCCCTTCAGATGAAAACAATGCAGTTAGTTGGACGACCTGAGAGATACAGGATATGGCTTCGGGTTAAAGCAGAGCTATTATAGAGACAGCTGTGGCAGTCTGTTGACCGTCATGAAACAGGAAGAGACTGCAGTACCATGTGTGAGCACCAGGGGCAGCGGTGCTGGTAGTACAAATGCATTCAGCTGTGTATGGCTGTTCACAAATACTGTTGCAAATAACACATTGTAGTATCGGGTAGAGGGTACTATACTACAGGGTAGGTGGTACTGGTACCTAGGGTGGTGACCAGCTCCATCAGGTCGCTGGGTCCGTTTCCCTTCAGGGTCTCCAATGATTCCATCACCTCCACACTGTTGCCAACACATCGACCAATAGGAGCATTCATATGGCTAAGTATCGCCCCTGTGGGTATGCCCAGGCCGTTACCTGCTTTCATCTGATAGGATGAGACTTTATTAATCCAACACATACAAAAGTATCAGTTAGATTGTTGTTACTCTCAAGGATGTTCAATCAAAACCAATACAAAACCAATAGCCAGATAATAGTAACAATATTCCCATTGCTAACCAGGCACTGTGCTAGCTCCATAGCACTAGCTCGGTCTTTGTAGAGAGCAGCTCGTCCAAACTTCACGTCCAGGACCAAATAGCTCAGAGACTCCGCCCCTTTTTTAGAAATGATGGACCCTGGAGAAAAAAAAGAGACAAACCAGACCACACACATTTTTCAATGTTTTCTTTTGTGGTTTGGTTAGTTGTATATAAGCATGAGGCTAGGGTTGTGTAGTGCTATATTAGCGTGAGGCTAGGGTTGTGTAGTGCTATATTAGCGTGAGGCTAGGGTTGTGTAGTGCTATATTAGCGTGAGGCTAGGGTTGTGTAGTGCTATATTAGCGTGAGGCTAGGGTTGTGTAGTGCTATATTAGCGTGAGGCTAGGGTTGTGTAGTGCTATATTAGCGTGAGGCTAGGGTTGTGTAGTGCTATATTAGCGTGAGGCTAGGGTTGTGTAGTGCTATATTAGCGTGAGGCTAGGGTTGTGTAGTGCTATATTAGCGTGAGGCTAGGGTTGTGTAGTGCTATATTAGCATGAGGCTAGGGTTGTGTAGTGCTATATTAGCATGAGGCTAGGTTTGTGTAGTGCTATATTAGCATGAGGCTAGGTTTGTGTAGTGCTATATTAGCATGAGGCTAGGCTAGCTTAGTGTTAACAGTTTGTGTTATGGCCCCTACACACGACACAACTTTCAAAGTGGTCAGATCGCTGTACTGCACACATTACATGCGTCTTGTAATCGGGTGTCTTGAAGTCACACATTACAAGATGTTTCTCAAGGAGGAATCCCAGACGAGTCTGGTCTCCAAACTAGGTTTAGTCGTTTAGTCAGTTCACACTGAGCGGTTCACACTGAACGGTTCACACTGAGTGGTCCACACTGAGTGGTTCACACTGAACGGTTCACACTGAACGGTTCACACTGAGCGTTTTCACACTGAGCGGTTCACACTGAACGGTTCACACTGAACGGTTTACACGGAACAGTTCACACAAGCTGGGGCTGTTATCTGGGATTTAAAATAAGACAGTGTTGTGTGAACTCTTTTCCTTGTATCAAATGAAGCACTTCAGATTAGTACTACTACTACTTGTTTAGATGAGTAATACTAGTTTGGTGGCAGGGTTCAGGCTGATTGAGTTGTACTAGTTAGTACTAGTTATAGTACCAGTGATGAGTGGGAGGTTGTCCACCGTGCTGGTGGCGTCCCTCATGGCATAGAGGACGCGGTCAGCTGGGACCAGAGTCTCTGTCTGGCCCACAATGAAACAGCCCACTTCCTCCAACATGGCCTGGAACTAAGACAGACAGGCAGGCACAGCGAGACAGACAGACAGACAGACAGACATGAGATGTTGATGTTTATTCTCTCTGGTGGATTAGGGTTAGGGGTTAAGTGGGTTAGGGGTTAAGTAGGTTAGGGGTTAAGTGGGTTAGGGTTAGGGGTTAAGTGGGTCTGTGAGACTTCAACTACTTCATTCTTCACAACTCGGTCAACTAACCGAATAACTTAACATTTAACAAATCATCACATTCATCTTTATACTTATCGAAACACATTTTCAATATATTTAAACACTTATTACATTCCATATTTCTGCTTGTTGTCATTGATGTGTCACCCTCTTCCACTGAGCCCTACTGTAGCCCTACTGTAGCCCTACTCTACCTTGAACTGAAGACTTCACCTCCAACACAATGGGAAGCGTTAACAGTTGCTGGTTCTTGTTTCACTGACCTTCAAATCATTCAGCAATTGGAATTATGGAGACTGGGGGCAACATTTTCCTCACAGACTACTTGAAATACACTTGTCATCTTTTGACATAAGAAACATATATATGTGCACTAATTAATAATGCAATTGCTATATTGCTTACTAATAAGGACAATACTATAATATTACATGTAATGCAGGAAGTCCGAGTTTCCTTTTCCACAGGCATCCTCCTACTGAGCATGTGCAGAGTCAGTGTGCTATAATTGCCCCTGGTCTCCCAACCCTTTGAGCATGGGTTGTTATGAGGGTCCTGTTGTAAATGAAGCAGCATTATGCAGGGTCTGGACTAACGTCACATTCCCCACCTGCATTATGATCCCAGGCTTAACAAACTGAGACCACGACAGTGGACTACAACCCACCACGAAGGAGACAGGAGCAAAGACATTTCAATAGCAAGGTTGGAATCAACTCAAGAAGTTACCTTGTGCAGTGGCTGGTTGAGTGAGTTGAGTTAGTTGAGTTAGTTACCTTGTGGAGGTGCTGCTGGATGTTGAGTTAGTTTAGTGAGTTACCTTGTGGAGGTGCTGCTGGATGTTGAGTTAGTTTAGTGAGTTACCTTGTGGAGGTGCTGCTGGATGTTGAGTTAGTTTAGTGAGTTACCTCGTGGAGCAGCTAGTTGAGTTAGTTACCTTGTGCAGTGGCTGGTTGAGTTAGTTGAGTTAGTTACCTTGTCGAGCGGCTGGTTGATGTTGAACCCTGGGATTGATTCCAGTTTATCCAGAGTTCCTCCTGTATGAGCTAGGCCACGCCCACTAATCATGGGAACCTAACACACACACCATGCATGTACCACATATTTACCAGATAGTACCACATAGTGTTGACTTAAGCATGTTGTTAGCATATTGACCGTAGCATGTTTGCAACCATGTTGTCTTTAGCATGTTGACTTTAGTATGTTTGATAGCATGTTTGCGAGCATGTTTAACTCACCTTGCAGCCACAGGCAGCTAGCGCGGGAGCTAGTACCAGGCTAACTTTATCCCCCACACCGCCAGTAGAGTGTTTGTCCACAACAAGCCCCGCCCACTCCTCTGGCCATGACATCACTTCCCCTGACAGCATCATCTCTCTAGTCAGGGCCGTTGTCTCTGTGGTAACCATACCCTTCTGCCAGATGGCCATCAGCATCGCTCCTGGAACACAATCAGTATATACCACTAACCTTATATACCACTAACCTTATATACCACTAACCTTATATACCACTAACCTTATATACCACTAACCTTATATACCACTAACCTTATATACCACTAACCTTATATACCACTAACCTTATATACCACTAACCTTATATACCACTAACCTTATATACCACTAACCTTATATACCACTAACCTTATATACCACTAACCTTATATACCACTAACCTTATATACCACTAACCTTATATACCACTTCATGGTGTGTGTGTGTGTGTGTGTGTGTGTGTGTGTGTGTGTTTACCTATCTGAGCTTCCTGTATCTGTTGCTTAGCAACAGCCTGTATGAAGAGTCTGATGTCTTCATCACTGAGCGTTCCTCCATCCCTCTTCTTCCTGATCAAATCTGGAATGGACAGCATGGTTGCCTGTTGCAACGGCCCCACATGTGATGAATATTATTGCTGATGCAGATAACCCCAGTATGCTGACTTAACGGTTTCAGTTAGCACACATAGTAAAAGCAGGAAGTAGTTAGCCCACCAAACTGCCAAGACTGAGATCTAGCCCGGAGATGCACGATACAGGGTCACACAGAGTCAGTGTTAGTGGAGAAGTGCTGGACTCGGTTCCCCATCTAATACACTCACTGCGCATTTTGTTATTTTAAATGGTATCATTTCCTCATTCCTCATCCTCATTTGTGTTTGCTAACAGTAAAAGTAATAATAACGTCAGATCAAACGAGGTCAACGTTTCTCTTTGAGATTGGAATTTACCATAACACACACATTACCTCCTGTCTCTGTCAACCATCTCTATAGCAGTGATACAGTGCATTTAAATGAATAATTCACTCTAAAAGTAAATTTCTATCAATTATAGGTTAAAACATGGTATGACACAAGTATGTGTAAAAAAAACAACTTTCTTCCACCTTCACGCTTCACTTTCAGAGGCATAAAACACACACTTACGTACGACGTGGTCACTACTGACAACACGACTCAAGTAACGAGTCTTCTGTGATTCATTTGGCCATCTTATAGTCACATGATTTGTGGGACAGCGATGCTCTACCCCAGACCAGAGACGAAGGGGTTATTGTAAAGCCCACCGTGACATAGAGCCGATAAGATGTCTGCAGTTTTGCAAAATACTGCATGCCATCCTGCCGTCCACAGCCTTGAGAGCCCGTCCATCCTGGCCACCTCTATGAGCTGATAACGTGACAAGTATAAACTGGGCTGTGTAATTGTAATCGGCGGGCTTCCCTCTGCAAACCTACTAGAGGCGTGTGGACGGAACTCCCGGCAAAGCTTTGACCTGTGTATGTCTATGTATATGACTATTAATTGATTAAATGCAATTCTGAATTGTTTCATGCAAGTTGGATGACTAAGTCGCTCAACAAGTCGCTCAACAACAACTCTAGACTGAGGTTGGGCGGCGGGGTTTCGAACTAATGAACACCTTTCCCGCACGTGACGCAGGATACCACGTGACACTAACGTCGCTATACTATTGGCTCCAAGCACATTCAATCATTCATTAATATTTAACCATATCTATAGTAGCGATACAGTGTATTTAACCATATCTATAGTAGCGATACAGTGTATTTAACCATATCTATAGTAGCGACACAGTGTATTTAACCATATCTATAGTAGCGATACAGTGTATTTAACCATATCTATAGTAGCGATACAGTGTATTTAACCATATCTATAGTAGCGATACAGTGTATTTAACCATATCTATAATACAGTGTACGCATGCGTCTATGCACGCACGCACGCACACACACACACACACACACACACACCTACCTGATCGTTGCCGGGAGAATAAGTTTGTGTCTGGTTCGGACCTCAACGCTCTAACTACAGAAACCACCAACCAATCAGAGAGCAGGACAAAGTTTACTAACCCGAAGGTCGAGCTTGACCTTCTGCAGAACAAACACCAAGATGGTTTCAACAGTTACTTTGCAGAACAGCTTTCAGTTTCCTTTGTTCTGAACACTGAAACAAGTCTGAGCATATGAGAGCGGAACAACTCATTTGTTGCCAAATGAAGCTGTTGAATAGTCATGTGCAAATGAACCAGTCAGGGACAGGGTGTGTCACTCACAAAGAGGTCAGAGGTCAGACTGGTCAGTTATTAACCTAATAAACCCACTTACACATGTGTGTTGTTAGGGTTGACCTAACTGGTTTATTCAGTCCAAAAATATCAACAAACTAGTTTACAAAAAACAAACTTTTTTGCAGCTCTCCACGATCCTACCACCAACAACCTCAGACAGATGCTGTGTTTTATATTGTGTCTTTAATCATGCTACCAACTATAGGTGCACAATCCTTTAAAATACCATTCCCCAATTCAATGAAATACATCTGCCCAATGAAACACAATAACTAAGACCACATATAAACAGCTATATACTATATACACCTCACTGTACAACGCACAACACAACCACCCCTCTGCTATCGTCCACATGGTCCCTTCTGGACCATCGGTGCTGGGATGCCCTGCAACAGACCAGACAGCACAGCTAAGTACTTGATTAACTTATTAAATGATAAACACTTATACTGCACCTGCCCCATGGCATCATGACATGAGCTAAACTAAAGTCCATGTCAGTTCAGTTACAGGACAACATCAACTACTGTAATGGAAAAAACTTTTTCACTTGCAACGAAAGTTGCAAGTGACACTGAGAGTTTAAAATGTCACAGCTCAAACTGTTTTTGTCCCTTTCTAAAGCACTGGCAGATAAGAACAGCTCACGTGTCTCCTGAGTGCAGGAAGTCTGACGAAGCAGAGGACAATTGTATTGGGAGGGAAACAATTGTTATGAGTAATTAATACCTTGAATATCATATGTTGTACTAACACTTGTATTAACACTTTGGTATAATCTGTTTTAATTAACTAACCTGTTGGAAAAGACTAACAACTCACGGGCCACTCATCATGTGACTATAAGTCACATGATTTGTGGGACAGCGATGCTCTACCCCAGACCAGAGACGAAGGGGTTATTGTAAGGCCCACCGTGACATAGAGCCGATAAGATGTCTGCAGTTTTGCAAGATACTGCATGCCATCCTCCCGTCCACAGCCTTGAGAGCCCGTCCATCCCGGCCACCTTCATGAGCTGATAGCGTGACGAGTATAAACTGGGCTGTGTAATTGTAATCGGCGGGCTTCCCTCTGCAAACCTACTAGAGGCGTGTGGACGGAACTCCCGGCAAAGCTTTGACCTGTGTATGTCTATGTATATGACTATTAATTGGTTAAATGCAATTCTGAATTGTTTCATGCAAGTTGGATAACTTTATTTACAAACAGGGTGTTTTAACAGAACTGAGATCAACGTGTATGCAGGAATTCCTACCACACACACACACTTCAAATGTTTAGTAAAATATCTATTAAATAAAATACAATAAAATCATGACTCAGTGTGCTATTATTAATGCTGTGCAAATTATTCAATAAATCTACAATACCAACGTGCAAATACTGCAAAGTTCTTAGTGACGAAACGTGCCTTTGTTAGACACACACGCTTCTAAACACACACATAATGTGTTCATAAGGAAAAACACACGTCAACTTGGGTGAGTTTGTAGTAAATTAGAGTTTATTAAAAGGTTACATCTGCCCAGAGTGGAGTTGAGTTGCCGTGACAACCACCTTCAATATCAGGTGTGTGCTTTTAGAAAAAAGAAAAACAGGACACACAGCAGTCACCCAAAAGAACCACAAGCACACATCTTCACCAGACTGTCTGTCTCCTTGTAGCTCTAACTTATACCAGGGATGGTGTCTCTGTGGCAACGCTAGGCCCTATTGCCACGACAACGTGAGCCTCTTTCTGTGGTCACAGAGTTATGAACTGTAGAGCCAGCAGTAAATATACCCAATTACATTATAAGAATATAAAAACTATAGGCTTCATACTGTAATATAATCTATAGAAAATGTCACTAAACTAAGGTGTCAGAAAGACCAGTCCCGTGTGTCCACCGATACACTAAAGTCTAAATGTATTGCAGTTAGGAAAGCGTTTATATGGAAGTAAAGTAGATATGCGAGAGGGCAGTAGTTTAATATTAAATTCATGAAATAAACCCCAATTTGTTCTGACACCCAAATAAGTACGTAAAAGGTATTTTAAATGCATGAGGCCTGCATGGACATTGTGTGAAGTTCCCCATGAGCATTGTGATGATGTGCATGTTTCTGTAGCGCCCAGCCCTGGGGGTAAGAGGTTATACTGTAGAGTAGATAACGGTTAACTAGTTAGAGAAGAACGATAAAAGAGAATGATCATTTCTGTACAGATGGCTTTAAAAGGAGATAGCACCGCCCACAGAAACTACACCCGATACAAACACCACTACACTCATTAGTATTTCAACACCAAACCATCTGCAACGCTAAACAATCTCTGAATTATAGAACCAAGGGATTACAAAGTCTACGCAATATTATTCCAAGCTTGTAAGTGAAGATTGTGAATGATTAATAACTCCATAGAAACACAAAAGTCTAGTAAGAACGCTTCTATGAAACCAATATAATGGTTTAGCACATCACCAATTTAGCATGTCAGCTAACTCAGTAACTTAGCTCATTTACTGAGTTAGCTATACTAAATTGGCTAACATACTGAGTAAGTAAACTCTGTAAGTTAGCTAACTTGCCAACTAAGCTAAATCGGTAAGTTACTTCTTAGTCAGTGAAAAAGCTAACAGCATCAGATCCTCAGAAATGTGATAATCTAAAATGAAAACAAATAGAGGCAACACTGCCATTCATTTTCTTTCAAACATACTTGATTAAAGAGCTAGCTAGTACTAAAGAGCTACCTAGTACTAAAGAGCTAGCTAGTGCTGAAGAGCTAGCTAGTGCTGAAGAGCTAGCTAGTGCTGAAGAGCTAGCTAGTGCTAAAGAGCCAGGGAAGGAATCCCAGAGCAGAGAGTATAAATGCCGAGAGATCAAATTGCTTTGACTGCCTGAGATGTTTCAGTGACCAAAATGGCTTTCTATAGCATCTGACCAGAATAATCAAGACTAAGATCTAGGCTTCCTGGGGTGTAAAGGAAGAGAGGTCAAGGGTCAAGCGGAGCTGTCCAGGAGCTGGCGGAGGGCCCGTTCGATGTTGATGCGGTGTCCGAGGCGCGTGACGCCCAGCTCGGCGTAGTCTTCCTTGGTGAGGGCGGGGAGGTGGGAGCCTTCGATCTCGTGCTCCTGGAAGCGCTGCCGATGCTCGGCCAGACCCACGCTCTCCAGCCAGTCCCCCACGTCGTACTTACTCCACAGGCCGAGGGGCCGCTGCCTCCAGGGCC
>OMNS01079712.1:0-13772 GCA_900303225.1 Laemonema laureysi
GTAATTTTCCGTTGGCAGGAAAGCTATGCGGTGGTTGGCTAGCGACGCATAGCAGACGCTATAAATCAAACATTGCTCGAGTTATTCACATCTAGGCATGTTTGCTAAATTTTTTTTTTGTGAATCTGTGCGTGTGTGTCCACGCCGGTTTGTGAGGCTGACTCGGAAGATTAAAGTTGACAAAATGACAGAGTGTGTCGTAGTGTTAATTAAAACGCTTCAAGATGGCCGCTTCAATTTTATTGGACTCCACAGTTCCCATCATAAATGATTGCATGCAAGTATTCATGACTACTCTAAAATGGAGATGATTTATACCACAAAGAAATCCACAAACATTTAAATACAGCAAATGTAAATATACCATAAACTTGAGACTGCAAGATGTAGAGACTCTCAAAGAACATGCTAAGTACCCTGACTTGAAAAGTTCCCATAAAGATCTATTTATTTCACACTTCGACTGTAATCTTTCGCTCTACAGAAGATGGCAAGTTCATTGTAAACGTAAATGTATATTTTTCTTTTCAAATTAAAATATATTATAAAAAGCCCTGCCGAAAAATTGTATGTAAAATTGTATGAGAACGTGGTTCACTGCACTGTGTTAAACAACTGTGAAGTAACACCCTTCAAACACCAACAACGAGGTTTACCGGCCTTCATCACCTCATTAAGTTCCTTATGGGTCTGTATGGGCGTGGCAGTGCCCATAATTAACGCCATGAGATACACCTGTGTCTGCCCCCACCATTACACCATCTGTGATAAAGGCCTATTCCATCTCAGCTCCTCGCAAGATGTTGTTGATGATGTTCTCCCTCCCTCCCTCCAGTAACCGACTCTGCAGAATCAAATGGACCAGTAGGTCCATACTTCAGCCAAACCTTTTGCCACACACAGACAACTGCACTATAGGGTGTCGAGAAAGAGAGACCGAAACGGGTTCTTGGTTTGGCAGCATGAGGTGCGCAGTCTATTTCTTTTACACTCAAACACGTTGTCCATTAGCGCGGCAGCTCAAGTAAAGCTTGTGGACGACCACTGGCGTCGGCTAACGCCGCCCTGGCGCTCTCTTCAGTCTCTTCCAATTAGCTGGACCCACGGCTCCTGCTGCTACTGTGTTTTAACGAGCAGGCCGGTGATTAGTAATTGACAACTAGGGGTACCCCCCCTGGGTACGTGGGATGAGGTAGCATAGAGAGGGCTACAATAAAACTGCGATGTTACTTTGTACTTTGTGTGTGTATACTTTAACCAGTTACGATGCTACATTTGTCCTCCTTGCGTGTATGTTACATATGATACGATATGATACTTCAATGAAATACTCTCACAATATAACTATGATAATAAGTAAGAACACTACTTAATGGAGGCCTATTCTGTGCCAATATCGCTCATGTCCACCTCTCTGTGCCGTTACCTGTGGGACAGGTAATGTACATTTAGGAGGTACTTTAACAGGCATCGGAATTGTAGAGGTATAGTACTAAATATATAGGTTATATAATGAAATACTAGGTTACATCATTCAATACCAGGTTATACCATTCAACACTAGCTTATACCGTTCAATACTAGATTATATCGTTGAATACTAGGTTATATCATTCAGTACTAGGTTATACTCTTCAATACTAGGTTATACCATTCAATACTAGGTTATATCGTTGAATACTAGGTTATATCATTCAGTACTAGGTTATACTCTTCAATACTAGGTTATACCATTCAATACTAGGTTATACCATTCAATACTAGGCCAGCTGCTTTTAGTTTTTTTTACACACACACAGACACACACACACACACCACTGTCAGGGAGCATACACACAGTAATGAAAAGCATGTTTGATCAGCGCTGAAACTGGAAAAGACTAAAAACATATATTCCCCACATGGGCAGAGAGCTGAAGGAATGAATTACCAGTCAAAGTAAGTTTCTAACTTCCAGTTAGGAATGGAAGAGGACACACTGATCCACTGCGAATTAGAGCGCCATTAAAGTGAGACAAAAGAGAAGCACTACAATGCAATACAATAGTGACGACAATTAGTACTGCCGATTCAGCGATGCTAATTGTTGTGGAGGAGGGGGGCGGGGTTTGTTTTCTGAGGGTCTTTGGCGTTCTGAGGGTCTCATTGTAAATATTCAAATCCAGGAAAGATTTTACGAAGAATAATGTGCTCCCTTTAACACTAGTGAGTGTTCATAAATCTTGAGAAGCCTGTGTGTGTGTGTGTGTGTGTGTGTGTCTGTAATGGAATTGTCCAGCTGCCAATGATTTATTAAGTGCTGAAAATGGCAAAAATCACAAAAAGGAAGGAATTTTCTTCCAACGTGTAATACGTTTTACATCCTCATTGCCTTGAAGCAGTTGTAACTTTTATTCAGACATATTGTAAGAATAAAGAACATTACAGCAACTACTTTGACAAGCATTAATGTATTTCCTCCTACTATTATGTTGATACAAATTCCCTGAGGGTTCCATGAAACCCAGCCAGAAAGAAAACCCATTAACATGCAACATCTTAAATATGCATAATATTTTACACACCGAGATCATTCACTGTCAATGTGAGAGTGAATGCTCTATACCAAATTACGGGGGGAGGGGGGATATGAGATATTTCAATTGTCCAAAATAATGTATGTAAAAGTCATAGAGATGTCCTGTTACTTTGGTTGTTAGAAACTTGGCACAAGAAACATCCAGAAAGTTCTACAAACAAACCGGAAACAAGAAAAGGAGACGACTCCCCCCCCAAAGTCGACTTTCCACTGACCGAAGTGCGTTACATCAAAAACAAACGCCCGTCAGGATTAATAGAAAGATAAACAACTATTAAACACGATAGGCCTAGTTGTTTTGTAGTAGTTGTGTAGTAGTTTTGAATGAAACAGAGCCTTCATGTTGCTTATCTACACAGCTGTAGCCTTAACTAATATCGTATATATATATATATATAGTTCCATGACCAACCAGGGGTTAGTTTACTGTTGACGGTCTCCAAGACAAAAAACGAATTTACACAGGCTAACCCAACTAATATGATCGAAAATAGGGAGCCACAGATTTGCGGAGACGTGCTGCATATGTTATTGGACAATGGAAAATAACAATTCGTTCAGTGAAATAGTTTGAATCAGCGTCAATGGAGGCTGCTTAGCAAAGTTTTGAACCACTACAGCTCCCCAAGTTCTTACAATCACAATGTGTATGCACACACCCACAAACGTACACACACACAGGCCCATATTGGACTTTTGATCATATCTGTAAATGTGTCACTCCATTTTGTGGTGCAGTGTCTCCATAGCAACAGCCTCTTTGTGTGGATTGAGCTGTCCCAGCATCCTAAGCATTATCTGGCCTTTTTTTCTACCAGCCACGGAGAGAGAAGGTCATGCCCCAGGGGGTTAGACTAAAGTCAAGGTGTGGTGTGGCGAGGAGAGGAAGGAAGGAAGGGTAATGCCGGCCAGGGGATTCATGGGTACTTGACTGACGCTGAAGTAGGGTAGGCAAGACTAGGGTGAATGTGAGCATTCATGGTTACTTAACTGATACCGATGAGGATTTTTTTTACCCACTGCAAATACGTAAACATCACTGAATGTATGGGACTACATTTGAGAGAGAGAGAGAGAGAGAGAGAGAGAGAGAGAGAGACAAAAGAGGATTTATGAACAAAGCAATATTACAAAATGACTAAGGCGACAAGTGTGAGTACAGTCCAGTGTTATTCAGCATCCTGGACGAGTGTCTTTGGTTACCAGACCCATTGTTAGTTACCAGGAAATCCATTCGTTTCTGAAGTCACCCGGCATCATCCATGGACAGAGGGGCGGAGATCCACCTGGTGATTGTCTTGATGCCCACAGCTGCACTGAAACAGGAAAAAGTTGAGTATAGTTTGAAATTGGAAGGACCCAATAAGGCTTGTACATCGCCTTTCCCGTCTCCATTTTGGGAGCAAAGAAGCATTGGAATGTTAGTTATTATGTTAGTAGTAACGTTTTTTTGGTCATTGTTTAGTAATTAATCATGAAATTATTTGTTATTATGGGGTGTGAGGGACCGAGCTGGCAGGCAAAAGGAGTCACAGGTGGATTTCATTAAAAAGGGGGTTTAATTTAGCCAAACAATGTACAAACAAAGTACAACACAAAGTTCTGGGCCCATAAAAGAGGTTAACAACAGAACTTAACGCATACTAAATAACTCAACAAACGGAGTCAAACTACTGGACAGAAAGAAGGGAAAACTGACCAAACGGAACAACACACAAAGGGGAACCTATATAACGGTTAGTTAGACCATTTTAAAACACAAAGGGGTAACACAAAGACAAACACTACCAACTAAACTATCAATGAAATAAAACAGGAGAGTTAGAATGTAGTATGAGTACTTAAACAATTAACCAAAACAAAAGCAACAACAAACTAATGTAGTCTAAAGAAATAAATCAAATCTTGAAACTAGAACTCCCAATCTCCCCCCCATGATGTGGCAGGCGCTTGGTACAGTCTGATTAGCCACTTCCTGTATTTAACAGCTGTGCTTCTGGGGCTACATCCTTTTGCCTGACAAGATGTCCACCAGCAGCAACCAGCACCACTCTCCACACTGGTAACTCAAGAAACACAATATTATAACTCAAGGCAAACTTAACTAGGAAACAAAAGTGACTGTACAGAAGTTGACTAAATGTGCGTTGTACAAATACCAACTAATGTACTGCCAATACAAAATAAACTGAGCATGGTATATTAAGAGAAGTTAATGTCTCATAATTAGTTTGCTGGTGTATGTACAGTGAATGTAATGGGTATAAGGTTGACAAATTAAGAAAAAGTACAAATGTAAACTAGAAAGAAAAGTTGAGTGAGTGGTAAACCGCAGGTGCAGCCATCACATGGGGATACATTGTTAGGTTTGAAACTGCCACAGCGTTTATCGCGCAAGACGTGGCAAAATGGTTAACGGTTGTTTGCATGTTACATTCATTTTGGAACTCATGAGTCCTCAATATGATGGGTGTATCGCCAACAACAAAAATTCCATGATGCATTCTGATATACAAGCCCTATAGACACTTTTTAAAGAGTAGTCATGGCTGTGTCACACAACACTAATTATGGGTCTGCGACTTTTATGTACCAGGGCATGTGTAGTAGTCCACACTACTGAACTAGTGAAGATGACACATTAACCACAGGCCCTTTTCACAGAGCTTGTCATGGAAGGGTAAACGCAGGTGTAGCCCCCGCAACATGAACACCGGGTTGGTAGGCAGGTGTTTCATGTATGTGTGTCAGAGGAGTCAGCAAGGGTCAATGGCTGTATCTGAGCCTGGGTACTCGCACTACAGTGTGTACTGTTTTCTGCTTTTACTATTGGTATGCGAGCCAAAAGTATGCATATTTGTTGGACGCACTACGGTGTCGCGGAGTTCAAGCTGACTGCTGCCGTCCATGACGACGCGCTACAAACACACCAAGTTTTTTTTCCCCATCCAAACAGTGCGATATATGATTGTGATTTGCAATAAACCAAACTGGCATTTTTCATTGTACAACGTGAACCACTGCATATTAATTACACGTCATGCACAGACCCGGACAAGTGACTAAAAGTTTCGGTTACGACATCGGTCATCCCAATGCGTTGTGTGTTACCCAAGCTACTGTAGTATCCGTAGTTCTCGCACTACGAAGTCTTGCCAGAAATGTTACGCCATCCGGGTACTTTTAGTATACTGGTTTTTTTTTGCATACTACGTGAAAATATGATTTCGGAAGTACTGCATACTACTCTAGCCAAATACGCAGTATGTTGGTGTGGCGATTCGGACGGAGCCAATGTGCATTATCTTCACTAGTTTAGTCTATTACAGGCGTCCTGGTATATAGAAGTAGCAGAGTCGTATTTAGTGCTATGAGTGACACCTGTGTTTGTCATTACATTACATTACATTACAGTCATTTGGCAGACGCTTTTATCCAAAGCGACTTACAATAAGTGCATTCAACATCGGTAGGCAAGACAACTAGTTACCAGCGTCATGCGATGACGCCTCTTTGAAAAGCGTCTATGGCAAGGACTTGTACTTGTCCTTCTACTGGCAAAATAGAAGAGAACTAATGATGTTGGTGATTAGCAGATTTATTCATTAAAAAATTATGCTTGGAATGATAGTATTTTTTTGTTTTGTTTGGATGCCAGGTCAGGATAATTAATATTAAGGCAACGAGAGAGGACTTTCAGACCAGATGTCAACGACATCCATGTTTTGTTTCCTTGGTTTCTCGCCACCTCTGCGCCTGCATTCGCTGGTGGAGACCAGTCGCGTCGTGTCATCTCTAAATGGTTAGGAGAGATGTGATTACTCCCTCTTGCATTTGATTGGATGGGGTAGATATATTTGACTAGATTATTTCTAAACATAATAGTTATTATACATGTACATGCCTATTTTGAGCTCTTGGCTCAAATGAGCTATGGGGAATCCAGCTGTCAAGGACTTGACTATTAACTGTTAATCTTTTTTTTTTTTAATCTCATAGATTGTAATTAAAAGCAAGTTTACTCGGTATTGTAGTTGGAATAGCACCAGATGGTTTGAAAATGCGTACAATGCAGACCAGCTGGTTCCCTTCTCTGTGTGCTTGATTTTTGAGTGCATATGTTTTACATTAGTTTTAAATTAGTTGTTAGGCTGCGACTTTTGATGCAATGGTGCACAAGCACAGCAGAACAAGGTTATTGATTTTCTACTTGCAAAACCACTGGCGTGTGTGTGTGTGTGTGTGTGTGTGTGTGTGTGTGTGTCTCAGCATTACATGCTACCAGCCTAAGATTGGACTCGGTCAACATCGTTAGCATTTAGATGACAATCCCACAGAGCATACCAAGAGAAGATTTAAAAACTGAAACAACATTTATTATTTGAGAAAATATAACGAATCGCTGAAGAGCAAATCATTTCAAACTTTGTAATGCCTGCCATAAACCCATTCTTGTCACTGTTACGGCAGCACAACATAACGTTCTCAACCAATGTCAGATTACATCTGGATAAGTTAAACCTACAAGGCAGAACCATTAACTGCCCATCCACTCCACTGTTGGTCAATCGAAATGTCATTATATAATTCCAGTGTACATCCAAAAAATGATTTCCTGTTGAGAGTGGCTACATCCGATGATGACGGCTAAACTATAAAGACGTGGAGACCTGGTGGGAATAACACCAACCGATGATGACGGCTAAACTATAAAGACGTGGAGACCTGGTGGGAATAACACCAACCTAAAATATTACACGTTATGCTCCACATGCTTAAGTTCAGGCGTAACCTTGAACAGGTTTCATTTTAAGGCATGAGGTTTGAATGGTTAAACTTAAGGTAGTAAAGTAAGAATGTGAATTCGCTATGATGCATACAGTAGTTTAGCCTAGAAATACAGGTTACTAACCCTAGAAATACAGGTTAGGCTCAATGCAAGCAGACCAATAGTGGTGGTTGCTTTGTCGATTTAGCTCCAGCGCTGTATGTTTCTACTGTCCAGACAGTGGCTGTAGCGGGCCTCGCGGAGGAGAACTGAACCCTGGAAAAGGACGCTTTGAATGTGTGGACAGGGGCAAGAGAGAGAGAGGGAGGGATATATTTTTCAGTTTCAGATGTCCTCGTCCCCCTTCGCCTCCTCTTCTTCTTCTTCTTCTTCTTCTTGCTCCAGGGACTGTTAACGTAAACGGCTCACATGAAGTAAGAGATCGGAAATTCCGTTTAGGAGGAACCAGAGCTGACCCGACGCGACCCGATAATACTTAGTACTTTGCTTACTAACTTTTTTACTTTTACATCTTCCTTCATCTCCCTTGTTGTCAGCGCATCACAATCAAGGGGGAAAGTGAGGTAAGCCTCCAGTGGATTGTCGTCCGCTATCAAAAGATATCGCCACACTCTCTTCTGCAGTCTGCGTCCTGACTGGGCTGTCTTCTCGAGCTGGCGGTCTGTGAAGTCTGACAACACGGGGACAAACCACCTGTTACCACACAGGAGAAGATGGTGAGCAACCTCCCCTTCCACTGTGCAATCCATAATTGGCTGCAACAAATGGGAAACCAAACAAAGAAGGTTCCCCCTGCTCTCTCTGACAGCAAGGATGAGTTCATTGTGGGGCTGAACCTCCCAGCAGAGTTCTACCATAGTGTGGGAATCAACCTCAATTACAGGCTTGACCGTCAACTGGCTGGGACGGCAATTGGAATCCCAAACCGAGGCTCAAAGGCATCCTCAAAGCTGGAGCTGGAATGGAATGCAGCTGGTTGCATAATTTCCGAGCCTTCCCAAGGGGCTTCATACCCAGCTCTGCAGTCCTTGAAGTCATCTGTAATGACCAGCTGCAGAATGTGGGCAAAACACTCACACCCTCCAGCCCTGTGTTCTGGCCCAATGCCTCTTTAACACCATTAGTCCTCTTCCCATAATGCATCATTCTACACATTCGAATCAGACAGGATCCTGGTCAGTCAGCAGAACGAGCCAAGCCAAGGAAAATGGTGAATCCCCTTCTTTATAGTGGGAGTACTGCCAAACATCTGCAATCAGGTTCCAAACAAATCCTTTTTAAATTGCCGTCACCCTAAATGAGGTACCATGCAACCAACGTTCAAAGGTTGTTTTATTCTCACAAATTGCACGCCGTCAGAGGTTGTGGGCGGCAGTGGCTCAGGAGGTAGAGCGGGTTGTCTGGCAACCGCAAGGTTGCCAGTTTGGATCCCGGGCTGTGTCGAGGTGTCCCTGAGCAAGACACTTGACTCTGACTGCTCCTGGCGAGCTGGTCTGTTGCCTTGAACGGCTGACACCGCCGTCGGTGTATGGATGTGTGTGTATGAATGGGTGTGTATGAATGGGTGTTTATGAATGGGTGAATGTGAGGCGCTAACTGTAAAGCGCTTTTAGCGGCCACGGGTCAGGAAAGCGCTATTTAAGCGCGGTCCATTTCCCATTGTGTGAGGCGTGGATCATCATTGGGGTTGCTGACATTCTTATTGAGGCTAATAGGCATATATTTGGGGACAAAGTGCCTGAAGTTGAGGTTTTTTTTGTTGTTTTTTTCCACCAAGGAAGGTGGAAAAAGGATCTGTTGGTGTTTTTCTTCCCTTGGAGCGGGTCTATTGATCCTACCTCTTGAGAAGGAACTTAACAATGTGATGGTGATGTGGTAAAAGGCCTGAGGGGAAAGCAGACCAGAGAGGCCTATTCATTGCACATGTCAGTATTGACAACTTGTACTAAACTCCTGAGTTTATTAAAGCTGCAGTCAGCAACATTTTTCACATTCATGCACTCACTCGCTCAATTGAGCTGAGGTGAGGTGAGGAAGACGTAATTGTTTAGATTGTCTTCACTACAAGGCTTAGCCAATCTAAGGTCTGAGCCGCATCGGGGGTAACTCCATTATGGATGATAGAGTGAGTGTGACACAATCCTAAAGTGGCAGCATAGGGTAGTGGCTATGGTGTTTGACGCCCAGTTGAACGATAGTGGGATTCAATCACGTCCATGTAGGCATCACTGAGCCAGATGCCCCCGATCCCCTTATCTGCTCTGTAATAACCTGCATCTGAATTCACTCTAAATCGCTTTAGATAAGAGTGTCTGCTGCTGAATGACTAAATAATAAATCGCTAAGACAAACAGCTTATGTTAATTTTGCAAGCTTACCTGCCCAACAGAAATAATGCCTGAATGCCAGGTCTGCATCAGCTTTATAGTTGGCCAATATTTATTCCAGCTTTGTCCTTTCATATAATATTCCCCCTTTTCTGCATACTGGGTCCTGCTTTCATCAGTTCAGTGCTACAGGGACACAGTTCCGACCACTCTGATTGGTCAGAACTCGATATGGTTCCTCTCCTCCCCTTGCCTCTGATTGGACATGGCAGAAATGGTTTTACTCGAGTGACCCCAGACCCCATTTCCACTCGAAGGCTCAGGACACTATTTCTCTTATTTTGTTTAACTCTCATGCAGCGGAGTATAATGAGATTTGTACCCACCATTGTTTACTGCAATTATAAAAGATCAAGGGTTCTCACAGGGTTCACAGGTGCAAACGGGAGTTTGGCTGTGAGTGGCCGAACGCTATTCACACCTCTGTTGGTTTCTTTGTGGCTGCTGTTCCTCTCTCTCTCTCTCTCTCCCTCTCTCTCGCTCTCTCTGTCTCTCTGTCTCTCTCTCTCTCTCTCTCTCTCTCTTTATTGTCATGTACCCTTGTAAATCGCCACTTTCCTCCATTTTCCCTGACCAGCGCAGTCTTTATCCTTGCAGGTTACTCCATAATCACACGATTGTCCCACTTGAGACTCAGCCGTAACGATCCGAAAGTACTGCTAAAGAGTACAAAATTATGCAAAATACAGAAAACGAAATGCGGTAAAAGGACTCGGTGTTCATTTGATTCATTCGATAACACGTGTCATAATGACGTGCCTCGCCTATTATGAAAAACGACCCAGCATAGCATTAGCCGCAGTAATGGTTACCTGGTTATACAGAGTGTTGCCGAGGCAGATTACAATAACCAGAATGTTCTGCGGCACTCGCGGGGGCCACCCTGGTGGTTGGGGGCCGATGCAGTGGCTTGGTTGGCATATGCTCCACGCCAGGCCGGCCCTGGGGAAATGGCAATACAAAAATGATTGTGTAGTTGATGGTTGCTTGGTTGCTTTATTTAAATTCGTATTCTTTTTTGTTTCTATGTAAAGACCCGTGTACTACAATGAAAATAAAAATAGGGATATTTTATTTTGTTGCCAAAAATACTTAAAATGGCCCGGTAAGCCATTCAAACATTATAAGGGTCAATTTAGAGCCCCCTGTCAATTTGCAATATGCTACTATGGGTTTTCCCATGATATATTGCATTCTCCCAGATTGTGAACTTCAACCCCCACTGTGACCTAAAGTTCAAAATCTCTACCACAGTACCTAAACCTAACCTAAACATAACTGATGGGAAACCTAATACCTAAACATAACTGATGCAGCACCACATGCTGGACATTTAAAAGTGCAGGGTCCAACAAAGCTTTGTTTTCTTTAAAACATTTTCAGTTTAATCTAAATGTAAAAACATTATGAATTGAAGGGCATACATGCTGGACAGAGGGGGGAAAGGGGGAAGGAGAAAAAGACTAGACAGTACACCATTTAATCATAACCATTTTGTTCAATTGGAGGCAGGCAGACACAATGTGTACTTAAAAAAAAAACAACAACTAAATAATAATAACCGCTCAATACAAGCACTTAATTAAAGTTAGAACAGCATTTCACACTGTACGTGTGTTTGTTGTGGTGTCCATGAAAAGAAATACAAATATTTAGACACGGTAAGATACAATTTTGTGTATCAGGTTCCATGGTCATGTGATGTGTGCTTTGGCATTTAGATTCTTCTTTTTTTACATTAAGATGTGGACCTCTGTTAGTATAAATAGTCCACAAGATGGCGATATTTGTTGCACAATCTGTCTGCATTCCCAGCGTTCGCGCACCGGCATAACGTCTATTCTGAAACGTCTTTATTAGTGTGCGTAGACCATAGGTTGGTCAATCCATGACTCATAAATAACTTGCATGTCTCCATTTCTTGTAGGCTATTATGAGTTTTCGACTCATCATAATCAGTTGATAGCACTCATCCGGCATTCAGCAGTCAGTTTATGTTTTCGGTGACTGTGGTTTAATAAAGTACAACATCACTTCAATTTGGGAAACCTATGGGCTATTTAGATGATTTGATATGAAGGACAAACGTTTACGAGAAAAAAAAAGTTGGCCTACACTGTAAGCTGCCTGATCTAAATAGGTCTAATAGGCTGAACTTTAAATCTAGATGTATTTCATTAAACATATATACCCCAGTATTTACAATAGGCTAGTTAAATATGTTGGAAATAATGTCGCCATTGAGGCATAACGGGTGATTATAAATGATGTAGCCTATTTCATTTAATTGAATTGAATTTGACGGGCACCAAAAGGGCATAACAACTCAATTGATTGATGCCACGTGCCTTGGTCTATGAATATAAATAATTATCCAATAAATAATCCTCCACAGGACCTACCAGTCTTCCTCGCACTTTTTTTTGGTATTCATTTTGCCTCGCATCGCTTTAGTCATTTTTTTTCTTTCTCTCTGCTTTCCCGTGTGATGTGTGAGCGCTGCTGCATCCGCGCACCTGCGCCCTGCGTGCGGCAGCGGCAGCCCCAACCCAGACGAGCGGAGCCCGAGAAGAACACACACTTTTGGGGGATACAGAATGGGGACAACGTGTCCACTCCACGGTAAACCACCGGTCGGATTATAACCACTGCTTCTTCTCCTTCACCTACACCACCACCACCCTCCCAGCTACGGCGAGTCACTGGATTTTATCGGACGGATCTGCGTTTTCTTGTCAACCCTAATTTGCATTTCCCACGTTTTTCAACTGCTGATACAAAAATACAACTCGTTCCGGGCAGGATTTGTTTTGATTTTTATAACAGGCTCAGGTATATGGCTTCAAAACAACAGCAATGATCCCTAACTTTAATGGGATCTCGCTGTACGTCACCTGATGGGCTCCAACAACGTGCTTCGGATAGCGAAGCGAAGCGCAGACACGGCGCAGAGTTTCGGCTTTTCTTTGCAGGGATGACTAAACTATAGGCTGCAGAGTTCCCAGTCGTATACGCACGATACGTGCTGAAATGAATGAGCTTCATGTCAGGGGAGGTTGCATAGTTGTGGTGGCGGGCTCTATGATTGACAAGCGGACAAATGCCATGTCTAAAACTAGAGTGCATGTGCTGGGGGTGATGTTGATGCTCAACGGATCATCCCGCCAAACGGAATCCCAGCCAGGGTGGAAGTAAGAGTGTACAGCGCTCTCTTTTTTTTTTGCCTCCAGAAAGTTTGCAAACTGGACCTGTCGGGAGGATGACAGCGCGTTTTGTTCTGGTTCCTTGTGAGGAGGAATAGGCCCTATAAAATGAAACATTGTTGTTCTACAATGTGTTTGGAATCACATTATCTGTGTTTTGGCGGCAGAGGAGAACGTTGGTCCCCCATCTCGGCGTCTACAGGTGTTCTCCTGAAGAAGGTTTATTATTTATCGTTATTCTTGCCTCTGTAACCTTTTAAAACTAAATGTAAACATTGATATGCCGATTGTCGTTTTGATTGTTAGAACCAACAGCAGCACACTCATTTAACCTCAATCGAAAATACAAAGAAAAAGTAAAAAAAAGAAAAGAAAAGAAAATCCACCATACCATAAATGAAAGAAGAATTTAAATCCACCAAAGGTTGAAAATCAGACAAAGCATATAACAGTCTGAACTGTAAGTAATCTGAGTACATGTAGCCATTGTGAAGGTAGGGCTACAGGTCACGGTCATTGCTGTGTGACCAGGGTGACTCTATGGCATCGTTGGCCCATCATTAATTGTTCTAATCTGTAGTCTGTATAATCTGTATAATCTATAGTCTGCAAGTCATTCTTCAGGGTACTTATGAATGAAACGGCAGTTTGTCTGCATGCCTTTTTATCTTTATGCATCGCAAGTGTAGAACAGCAACCATCAGTCTCCATATATTGCACATTAATGCAGACGGCACTCTAAACAGTTCATCATGCAAAGTGCACATATGCTCTTCAAGAGTTATACATTCCCTCTTCTTTTTTCCTTTCAAGTG
>OMNS01079713.1:0-13506 GCA_900303225.1 Laemonema laureysi
TATCGCAGCTGTAATGTCCTTGGTTTTATTGCGTTAAATGTAAACATGTATACGTAAAACGGTTTTCAATAAACATATACTATTACTATTTAATATTTACTCATTTAAACTAATCTAATCTGACCTAATGTAATCGAATCTAACCTAATCTAATGTAATCTAATCTAATCTAATCTAATCGAACCTAATCTAATCTAATCTAATCTAATCTAACCTAATGTCATCTAATCTAACCTAATCTAATGTAATGTAATGTAATGTAATGTAATGTAATGTAATCTAACCTAATCTAATCTAACCTAATGTAATCTGACCTTCCCTCGGAACAGACAACAATTATGAGCGTGTTTCCTGTTTCCCGCCGCAGGTTCGCCAAGCTGTTGCTACGGTTACCGGCGCTCCGCTCCATCGGCCTCAAGTGTCTGGAGCACCTGTTCTTCTTCAAGCTGATCGGGGACACGCCCATCGACACCTTCCTCATGGAGATGCTGGAGGCTCCGCATCAGATGACATAATGGACGGGGGAGGGCGGGACTTCCTCTCTGGTCCTCCGATCCCCTTCCTGGTCGTCGTCATCATCATCGTCGTCATCCTCTTATTGGACGCCAACCCCGCCCCTCCCTCCCTGGCTGGGGAGAGGCGGGGCAGAGGGACAGAGCGCTCGTGGTGCGCTAGCACCAGACCCTGGCGAGGACAGTCTCAATGCCCGCCATCCGGTCTCCGTGGTTACCGTCGATGTGCGTCCAAATACGCGGGAAAGATAAGGAATTCATAGTGTCTTTTTTGTTGCTCTGTTTTATACCTTGTAAAAATATATAAATAAGAAATATATATATATACATATATATTAAAAGGAGAGACACCTACGTGATACACTAGCGGACTGAAATGAATGAACTGGACGAAGCGTTGGATTTGAATTGTCTTTCTTTCTTTTGCCACGACGAGAGGAAACCTAAACGAACACGACGGTGATCAGGTATAAAAACAAAGCTTTGTTTGTGTGCAGGTATGTTCCTCGCAGCGATGATGTCACCCTGGATGCTCTCTAGAGTTGTGGTTGAGACAATCGTGTTCTGGAAACAGCTTCGAATCCAGACCCTCAAAACCCAGAGCAGTCCATCTTTCAGGACCTAAAGCAGGACATGTCAACTTCTCTCTCTCTCTTCATCTCTCTCTCTCTCTCTCTCTCTCTCTCCATCTGTCCTTCTCCTCTGTCTAAGGTCAAGTCTTTGGTTTGCTGGATGTGAGGCTTGGAAAACTTTGAAGTTTGACTCGGAGGTCGACCAAAAATACTCAACTCAGGTCTCTGCCCAAATTCAACAGGTTGAACCACATCTCATCCACTCCCTCATAACCGCCGCCTTCCCAGTAGGGGGAAAGAGCATTAACCAATGGGAATACTGGAACCCAATCACTCCGACCAATCGGTAGAAACCAGGAAGTGCAACCAACTGTCGCAGCTTCGGGTGCAGCTGAGAAACCGTCCGTCCAAAATGATGATGAAATCAAAATGTCAGTTTGTGTTGACTCTAAACTCGCCATCTTTACCTAAACGTTCCTAATTACAAACAATTGGTTCTACAGATTCCCAAAAATGTCAGTGGATCAAGAACCAGTTTCTCCTCCCAGTCTCTTCCATTGGCTGGGAACGCTGCCTTTCTCCATGAGCGCTGTGTGACATTAGAGTGGATCTCATAAGTCATGTGATCAGCTCTTGGTTTGGCGAAGGCATTGTGGTTTTCATCCAATAGGAGAGCCTGAACCGCATCGTTTGGACAATCAGTTCGCGGTTCCTATTGGTTGAGCCCCATATTTCAGAGGCTCGTCCTGAACACCACAGAGGAACCCTGTCCACCATCCATCCCATTATCCAGCTCCCCTCTACAGGACCTGGCTGTGGAGGTCTCGGGGAGGTCGTCACTGTGATCTTCACGTACCTTTTCAGGTGACCATGAGGTGAAGTGAAGAAGAAGCAAATGAAAAACAAACCCCTCAAAGTCGGATGGATCCATTGTGAGCGCGGGGGTCGTGACCTCTTGGACAGCACCGTGGGGAATAGATGTGTGATCGGCACTTTAAGTGCTTTACTGGCAATGGACGTGTAACTGCTGCGTTGGCTCAGCTCCACGCTCCTCCACCTCCCCTGACCTTCTCGGACGTCCCTCTCATGTGATTACCACCCCACCCCCACCTCATCCAAGGCTGCTTCTCCGGGCGGTCTTAGCTTTAGACATCACCTTGAGGTCTACCTGGACACAGAGTTACAATCATAGACTGTATTGTTTTTGGTTGTTGTTTTTTTTATTATTTGAATAGCACACATCACAATTACCTCGGTTTTCCGTCCATCAAAAAATGATCAGCAGTGTGTTGACCTTCTGCGTGTGGGCTCAGTGTGGTCCCCAGGACCCAGAGTTGTGCCTGGTCCCATTGCCCCAGTGTAATCCCACGTCCATTGTGCTCTCAAGTCCCAGTGTGGTCCCAGGTCCTAGAGCGGTCTTGGGTCTTAGGCCCCTGTTTAGTTCCCAGGCTCCAGTGTTGTCACAAGAGTGGTTCAAGGTCCCATAGGGCTCCCAGATTCCAGAGTAGAGTAGATCCCAGAATCAAATGGTTTTAATGAGTTTGCAGTTTACTCCATCGCATGTTTGTTGTGTTTCCATCCTCGGCACTGGGGGGTGGTGGGGAGACCTCCTCTGAAGGTCCTTTCTGGACAGGTGTTGGTCGAGCGTCACTCGGGTCAAACTGGAATGTTAAAGGTCACCACATGTTGTGTCTGTCTGAGACACAGCACACACACATCATCTTCTTCTGTCCTCTTTCAACCTTTCAGTGTTTGCAACACTATGCATGGAGCGCATTTCCAAAGATTGCCTGTAGGGCGGCAGTGTTTCTATGCCAACGGTTTGGATTCCAATTGGCCTTTGAAAACACGTTCAAGGACAATAATGTATGTCTCTCAGCCCATAGATGTCTCTCGACAGGAGGAGTAGCCAGCGTTCCTTGCGGTTTGTTTAGGTTGGTTTTTTAATGGGTTTTTATATGGATGCTGGGGGAACGGCTTGAGGTTCAGGAGTTAAGAAGACTAGGAGAACGCTGGTAAAATAGACCAACTGTGTGACTTTGATTTCGGTTTCCGTCAGTAAGTAAGTATTGTGAAACTGGAGCGGCGGCAGAATTCAAGCTGTTTTTACGTCAACATAAAGCATCGCCAAACTGTCTTTCTAAATACAGTGATTGAAAACAATCAAAAAAAACAATCAGATTGGGTCCTTCCTCAGCTCTAAGTATTTTTACTGAATCTTTACTTTGGTTTTTTAAGGTCCTGGGCTCCGTTTCATACAAGGTTACTTTATTTACATTTTGGGAAACGTCAGCTTCATCAATCTGGTAAAAGTTCAGATGTTTGATAAGATACTGACTGAAGGCCAACAGTAAGAGGGCGCAACAGAGACCCAAAACCAGCATTAATGCTGGATCTGGTTTGAGGGGAAAACAACAGTGAGCAGGATGGTGTGGTGGCTATCTAACTGTGACTTCCCCCTAGTGGAAGAGATGCAGCACTGCAACATGACTTGAATTTTATACAAGTATTTAAATTAGGAAAAAAAGGCACTTTTTTTTGTCCAATGCGTTCTCAGTTATGTTTAATATTCCTCCTGGTCAGACAGAAAGCTCAGTGTTTGGATGATCTGTACAAGTAGCAATAACCTCAGTATCTATTGGCTTGTATGATCAATGCAACATACTTTATTTCAGTGGAACGAGGTGACTATCCAGGTGACAGTATTGAATCCCAGCGCAAACTCAGTTTACAGTATTTATATTCTACACTAGTGAGCTGTGCGTTTTTTCTCGGAAATAGCAGGAAAAAAAACGAATGAAAAACAAATTAATCGACTTGCTCACAAACATTCTCAACCGAAGCACTATGACGATGGGGAACGATACGTTTTAATTGTTCATCGATATCCTCCGTTTTTTGTCCCCTTTTCTTCAAAATATCAATTTCATCCAAATTTGTATGCATGGCCCTCTGGTCTCAAAGATGAAGAACAATCAATTAGTTTGCCAATACAGTGAGCCTGACTCTGAGAGGTTGAGCCTGACTCTGAGAGGTTGAGCCTGGCTCTGAGAGGTTGAGCCTGACTCTGAGAGGTTGATCCTGACTCTCCTCAACCTCGGTCTCTTCTCTACCACGTTACTGTGATCACAAACCCCAGCGACCGAAAGCCATAAACGGACGTTTTGCGAGCTAATGACGAATGACTGCAGGAAACGCAAACAGCAAAATGGTTTGAGACTTAAATGGCAGAAGAATCCCGTCAATAGAATCAACTGCATAAATGCTTTATTATGATGTAAAGCTATATTTTGTTTATATGTACATGTGTATATATTTATAAATATATATATCAAAAATGTTGTTCCTTGAGCATTTCCAGTCAATATGGCGAGAGGGACCAGGTCAGGTGTCGTGTTTCTCCAACTCGGATACAAGTGGTTTTCAAAAAAATGTCAACAGGATTTAGTTTTTTTTTGCATTTGACCTTGACTTTCTAAAAAGGTTTACCAGCAGAATCGCAGCAGCTCTTAACATGTAAAAGAACCAGCTCTTAACATGTAAAAGAACCGGCTCTTAACATGTAAAAGAACCGGCTCTAAGCAGTCTCCGGGACCTCAAAAAGTAGCGACAACGAAAGACACAAAAAAAAAAACGTCCAAAAAGACCTTTCAGATGTCCGTGTTTGCTTGGCTTGTATGTTCAAATGTATTCAGGAAAAGCTGAGCTTGCGACACAATCACTGCTTTCTTTGTTGCGTAGACGGTAAGGTTGAAGAAAAAGTTTTTAAAAAAACTTTGAAAAAGATCTATTTTTGTACAAAGTTAATTTTATCCCTCGCTTATGTAGTTTCTCCCCTCCTGTGGGCTGTTGTATTCATTGTTTGTGGAAAGTTGATTTTGAAAGGCTAGATTATAATTTTTCCCCCGCCCGACTGAAACGGTTGAGAGGTGTCACCTTTACCGTTGTCCTCTACAACCTGCCTCACAAACATTGGTTCCTCCTTTACATTATTTTATTTTTTATTGTTTTGTCTATTTTTAAAGGAGATGAAATTTCATCATATGTTCCTTGTGGGTTGTTCTCTGATGGTCCATCTTTCATGGACAGAAAAGTTATTAAAAACTTTAAAAAATGAAGATCGATAATGGATCTGTGCCTTCAGTTTTTTTTATTTTGGGAAATATAACAACGCAAATATTGTCTCAAAATATGACAAGAGTTCAAAGAAAAATGTACAATGTACGAAATATGTGTTTATTAAGTTGCTGGTCATACTGTAGCAGGTAAAAAATACAACAACAACAAACCACAGTACGTGTATGTACAAAATAGAAGACAAAATATTCTCATTTGGTCATGATGATGAAGTTTTTAACATCCAACCAATTATAGCCACCAACTAAACACAGAAATCCCTCAGTTGGCTCTTCACCCTGGAATACAGCGCTCCACTGCGTAATGCTCTTCGTAAATAGGAAGTGGAATAAATAGATTAAATGACTTTCCAACAATCACCACAAGGCTGAGGAACACGAGACAGCCGGTCAAATGGAACCATGGAGCACCAACATCACAGCGGCAAAAAAACTAAACGCTCGTCTTAAGAAGAGTAGAAAATGCCCTGAAGACATCAGGAGGACCTCCCTTTAAAAACATTAGAGAAAAATGCATTCTGGTTCTTCATTAAAAAAGAACATTTAAAAAAGATATTACAGAACCACAAGGTTCACACACCAGGCGTAGAAAAGGAGTCCCAACCCCAACGGCAGGTGGTCCACCAGTACCTTCAGTTCTTCATGGTTTCATGGCCTTCAAACACCTCTGTGCTGTGGAAGTGTCCTCTTTTCTTAAGAAACCCCCCAAAAAGTCTATATTTTCTTCTTAAAAAAAAACAACAAAGTGGTAAAAAACCAAAGTCCAAATCCAGAAGGCAGGACTTAGCAGTCACTTCTCCACAGTTTGATGGTTTTGTCGTTTTCCAGCGCGGCCGAAGCGATAATGTTCTCTGTCGGGTGACAAGCCGTGGAGATAACGACGTCTACACAGGAGAAGGACAGCAGGGGGTTAAAACTGAACATCTATGAGGACGACAAGAACAATTAAACACTAAAGATGGACAAAAATACTGGTTCTGGTTCACTGTCGAAAAATCTTTTTGATATAAAATGTGACAAACATCTACCTAAAGATAAAACCAAAAAGTGCTAAACATGTTTATTCCACTGCTGTAGGAGTGTAGGCTGGCGTGACCTCATCCATCTAGGGTTAGGGTTAGGGTTAGTGTGTGTTAGAGCGTGTGTGTGTGTGTGTGTGTGTGTGTCAGTGTAAGAAGACCGGGTCCAGAGAGAGAGGTTTTGCTGCCTTGCTCGTCGACACTTCTGGCAGCCCTCTCTACCTCCTAAAGTATTACTGCGTCCAGACGACTGTAGTCTTCACTGCAGGACTTGACCCAATAACCTAAGTAACCCTACAGCTGTGGTGCTGTGTGTCGAGCTTCAGCTCAGTACCCGTGTGTCCCTGCAGTTTCTGCACAATCTCCTTGGTCTGCAGGTTCCAGATGTACACCGAGTTGTCCTCTGATCCGGACACGATCCACTGGGGGAGAAGAGACAGGATGAACACGGACCCCAGAGGCCCCGCCCGGCCAGGTACCGCTTCAACACCCAGAACTTACCTTTCCCCCGGTCACCGAGAAGTTGGCGAATATGCAGTACTTCTCGTTTTTGTGACCGCTGTACGTTTTCAAACACTGAGGAGAGATATGTGACATTAACTAAAGTACTACAGTACACAGCATTAACCACAAATATTGTACTGGAATATTTGTACACAGCAGAAAAGGAAACATTGACATGACATCACCTTTCCTTTGCTGTAGTCCCACAACTTCAAAGTGCTGAAAACAGAAGGAGACATTTTTTCAGAAAAGATTCTCCTGGTGCTGAGCAGCCTTTAGATGGCGTTACGCTGCCCTCTGCAGGCGGACAACAGAACTACAGAAGAAATAACTAACGCAAGAAAATATGTATAACGCGTACATAGATTACAATCTATTCATTACAATGTGTTAGTCTACTAGTACAGTTCAGTAGTAGTATCGGTGGAAGTATTTTGTGAAGTACTCACTTGTCGAGAGTTGCAGCGAGGATGTATTTGCCGTTGGGAGAGAACTTGACGAAGGACACGGGCGGGTTGTCATCGTCTAACATCGTCCACAACGACGGAAGAGAGTTTAACATCCCACAACATAATAATTATGTTTTCATTCAACCGCAAGGTGCGAGGTTAATAATTAGCCAGTAGGTGTGATGTCACAAATTGACGGTGATGAGGCCTGAGCAGCTTACCGATGAGCGTCTTCAAGCACTGGCCAGACGCCGTGTCCCAGATTCGACTGTGGGAGGGACAACCATGTTCAGCATTACCGTTACAGTTGGGACAGCATTAAATAAGTGAACACATAAATCAGACATATTGGTACCAGAGGCCGTCGTAGCTACTGGACACGATCAGAGAGCCGTCCCTGTTGAAATGAACCTGCGACACAAGACAACGAGGTCCCATTAACAATCACATCTTCATGGTTCCTATTAATACGCTGTAGTGATGTCATAATGTACACGTGTATGACTCACGGCTGAGACGGGGTCAGAGTGCGCCGGCAGCGTTTTCAAACACTTCCCTGTCTTTACGTCCCAGATCCTCACACTCTCGTCAAACTGCAACACACACACACACACACACACACACACACACACACACACACGGAAAAGTAACAATAACAACAAACACTATTATTATAACAACAACTATCATTCATATGAATGAAAATCACTAAAATATGATAATGATAATAATAATACTTAATATGTAATGATATAATATAAAGATAATCATCATAATGGCTGTGCTCACAGATCCAGACACGATGAGGTTGGACTGGGGGTTGAAGTTACAGCAGAACACGTAGTTGCTGTGACCTTTCAGTGTCTTCAGACACTTCCCCTGCAGGCAGGGAGAGAGGAACACGTCATGTTGGCTCCTGCTGGATCCACCACCGACATATCACACACCGACTAACACGTATGACCACGAGCTCACAAACCATGTGCATCGTTTTGCGATAAACACACATTTTGAAAAACAAAAGTTATTAGTTAAAGCATAGTGTAAACACCTTCGCAGGCATCGGTGCAGTAAAGTCTATTTTTAAAAACCGTCACGTGATTAGGGTGACATCATGTCATTAAAGTGATGTCATTAGGGTGATGTCATGTCATTAAAGTGATGTCATTAGGGTGACGTCATACCGAGCTGACGTCCCAGATCTTCAGGGTCTTGTCGTCAGAAGCAGAGACCAGGAGGTTGGAGTCTGAGGACCAGGCCACGTCAGAGATACCCTGAGGAGAAGTACACAGAGTAGTCACACCACTGTACACCAGTGGTTAGTTTCTATGTTTTTAACAGTACACGAAGGCGTTGTTGATTACTGGAATATTGGGAATGCATTTTGTATTTTTGGGTTGTGACTTAATGACATGCGGTTCACATCAAGAGAAGTTTGTTCAACTTACCAGCTTGTGTCCAGATATGGTTTTCTCAAACTTTCCATCAAATGCTCCCCATATTTTTATTAATTTATCTGCAGCTGTAATCACAGACAACAGGTTCATGAATATTACGTCATTGGAGAGAGAGAGAGAGAGAGAGAGACTATGTGGTACACAGTGAGCATGTGGAGGAGAGAGAGCAGGTGTCCTGTACTCACAGGAGCTTGCGAGCCACTCTCCGTTGGGGCTGAACTTGACGGAGGAGACGGCCTTAGTGTGTCCCGCCAGGGTGAACTTCAGACTGTAGTTGGGCTTGGATGGAGCCGACTATGAGAAACCCAGCAACACATTCAAACAAACAAGTGAAACAGAGAACACCTCATGGAGAACTAAGTGTCTTTAAGTGCATTACCCAAAACAAATAGTTGATTTACTTTATTGTATTTATTGTAATTACATTTTCAGTCAATCAGAGTGTTACTAGCATAAGCACGTTTGATTTGCTCGGTGTTATCCATACCTTGCTGTGACTTGAAGATGATGACGGAGGTAATATTGGAGGTTTGCAGTCCGTCTCTGGTTTCCTATCCTCCGTTGCCATGGTGAAGGATGGCCGCTGATACGGGACATAGTGTTGATGAACAACCAGTCACGGTCGAAACAGGCTTCAAAGTTTAAAACTTTGAAATTACCGTAAAAACGAAATCCAGCCGCAACATAAATTATCATTCTATAATTAATGTGTTTATATCAGATGGACCAATGACAAATCAAACACGGCCCTGTCCCAAAATGAATACACATGTAGGGTGTATGTTCAATACAATACTAATGTTTATATTTCATGTGAACCCCTGCTTGGTTAAACATAAACGAAAAAGCGACATTGAACAAACAAAAGAAGATCGGATATTAGAATATTAATTCATTCATTCATTGCATCCTGAATTTGACTGTTAGTATGATCAGAGATTACCAGGCGAAAGGAACTCTATAAAGTACTGCTGCAGTATATATTTAACAGCAGAATATATGCACGTGTATCCTAGTACTACTACTAGTACTGGTAGTAGTACTAGTACGCTACTGCTGACCTGACAATGCTAGGCTGCTATTACGGCCTCAATGTAAAACTATCAAAGAAATAAAGAGAAAACACTCGGCTAACGGGCTGCGGTACTCACGTACGTTCCGGTAGTATAATGTTCGTCGCGAGAAGGATCGGTATTACTGTGGTAAAAACACGCGGTGTGTGTAGTATTGCAGTAGTACTGTAGTAATAACACAAAGTAGCTTCTTATGAATTAGGATGAGCGGGGAACGGACTGATGCTGCTCTGCGCATGCGCCTGCTCGCCAGAGGAACGGCGGCGAGCGCCGAGGGACAAACGTAAACGGCTGCGCTTTTCAAATGAATCTGAAGATAAAATGGTTTCTTATGTCAGACAGACGCGCTAAAGAACGGGATTTGCTTTAATTAATTTAAGGATATGAAAAACTCTAATAAAATGTAATTCACAGAGTTAGAGAAACACGTATAAATACTATTGAAGAAAAGCGATAATAACAGCATTTTCCAAATTAGATTTTATTCCAACAACAACATGTCATAAAGGCTTGGTGTTTTCCATCATTTATTTCCGTATATTGTATTATATATATAATATTGTGCAGGAGAGTGGCCCCTCCAGCCTGACTCGTGGTCCTCTCCCGTCATGCATTGCGCGGTCCAATGCCGTCCAGTGTAGTAGACTCGGTGGGAAGCGAACCTCCGCCTCAAGGCTCTTTGTTGCTCCTCGGCCTCGGCAGCGCCAAATAAACTGGATCTACTCCCTTCGGATACTCGGACTACTTCGTGGCGAGCAAAAGTATTCCTGGCTGTGCGCAAAACCCCTCCAGAGCACCTCACACCAGTAAAACACCAGCCGTTCTGGACCCCCAGGTTCGCTATGACCGACCCGCTCTGACGGTACACCGACTTTATGAATATTAGCCCCGGTGTGCGGGGCTGCGACGCACGCTTCTCTCCGTAGCCAGGGCTAGCTAGCCTGCTAGCTGTGTACATTAGCTCCGCCGTCCCCGTTAGCATCTCGTTAGCATCGGTAGCTTCCTGGTGGCCGCTCTGAAGCGCCATGCAAACCAGTAGTGAAAGTACCGAAATGCGACTCCATTACGGTGTCGGCCGGGACTCGACCCGCTCGGCAGCGGGCTGCGGGGTTTGATTCGGACGATATGCGATGTCAGTGATATGGTGGCTGGTGTTTGAACACATAGACGTGGTTGGTGTTAGCTGTAGGGGGGAGTGATGGAGGGCAGGCAGCGTGTCTTTATCAACCTGACTGCTCGGGTCGAATCCCGCCAGAATCACCATGTCATGCAAACAGGAAGGAACTGATCTATTACAACACGCTGCTCATAATCCTGCCAAAGAAACCGATAACATGGGCTGTAATGGTAGTCAGGTCGGGGTTGGAGCCTCATTGGTGATAAGATAAGAGTGTTTACACATCTTGGTTTTAGTACATGCCCTATGTGTTCATACTGCTGCATGCCTTTTTTAATACTCCAATACTTGATTGAGTCTTGCTATACTTTATTTGAACTAGACATTCAGTGGTACTTTATATAGAAAGATGCAAGTCGCATGTATTGTTGTTACTGCGCCCAATGGGAATAATAAACACAACAGTACTGTAGTATCAATACCTTTTCAAGACCCTATTCTGGGAACAGACCGCAGACCGTTTAACTGCCTAGTTGCTACTTGCTATGCAGGACTGTCCACATGTTTGACCACAGACCTCACCTTTTTGTGGTAAAATGACACACATTGCTGCCCAGAAGCACAATAAGTCGGGCCAGGAGCTGTCCTGGCTGTGTTAAGACATCTGTGTGTGTGTGTGTGTGTGTGTGTTGAGACACAAACAACTACCAAGGGAAGTAAACAAACCTTCTTTATGCAGGAATCTGTTGGCTTTCACCCTTCCAGTGTCAACAGAACGTTGAATAGCATTCATCCACTTCACAGGGTAATAACATGAGTCATGCTTAGCCTACTGTCTTGAAACGTTTCCATGAATATGAATACACAATGTGGCTTCTGAATTTCAGCCGCAGTATAACCATAATGTCTGGCTTATACACAGTTTCAAATGTCGAAATGGACGCATCCACATAGTTTCACTGCAGCCATATCTACATTATCCGGTTCGATTTGAATACAAATCGATCCGTTGTCCGCCTTGTCGTGGTTAATCCAGAGCAGTCACACACCCAAACACACATGCATGTTTTGATAAAACGAGTCCAGTCGGTTTTAGTTAAGACGAGATTAATCCTGTGGTTGACGACAACAAACAAAGCAGATAATCAATGGATCTGAAGAGTCTCTTCTGGGATATTAATAAAGTCTCTTATCTCATTGTCCAACAAGCCTACTATCTAAAGTGTGGTTTGTGTTTAGTGCTTGTCTTTAGAGACAGACGTCGTGTTTCTTCCAGGGTGTTTTCATTTAAGGTAGGAGTGAAGGAACTGCAGGTTATTGCTCGACAAACCCCAGTTCAGGACTGGGCAGCACCTCAGGGTTACCGCTCATCGTCTTCTGAGTGGTGTTGATATCGACATATTGTGAGTTTAATAGTCTACATTACTTCAGATGAGAAGATATGCCCTTGAAACGATCAAAATATGAAGCGTTAAAGAGAAAGGAAATACTATACTTCTGATACTATACTTAAACTGTCCACATACAATGACCCTCAGATTGTTCACAATGGTATTTTGAATCCATAAGCATATTGTGATATTTATCGACATATCGCAAATTCCCCATGATTATCACCATGATAAATACTTGTTCCATACAGCCCAGCCCAACGTATACCAGGTTACACACCACAATAATACCTACAACGGATTCCTGCTCAGACACTATAGACAACAATAGATCACCCAGATTTGGAAAGATCGCCACACACACACACACCTGTGTGTCACTTTAGCTGAAACACGATGCAAAAACCTCCCCATGGGCTAAAGCACACTGTACAGAATACAGAGGGAATACTTAGAATACACACCTTATCTTACTGTACTGTCCACAAGATGTAACACAAATATGTTCATATGAAGTTAATACTAAGCTTTGCACAAAGTCCTCGAAATTACTAAATATAATACCAATTTAAAATGTAATGCATACGAGTCCCTCGCATCATCACTGACTAATACCCTCACCTTTCACCTGAAGTTAAGTGGTTTTCCATCCACTTTCAGCCTGTTCGGTGTACACATGACCCTTTATTCCCAAACCATAACAGCTCGCCACATTTGACCAATCACCTTTGATTAGTGGAACCAGCGGCTCACTCCCGGATAGGACAAAATTACTGGTTCGAAAATTGCTGTTCTAGCACTTTACACAGTGGCCACGGGATTGTCTTCGCAATCTGATTATGTTTCACGGCAAGTCTCGGAGCCAAGAGCTATTACTTATCGATTTAGCTTTGCCTTTACTCATAGTAAATGCTTGGTCCGTGGGTGTTATTGTATTTTATTGGTTATTTATTCAATATCTTTAGTACATATTTTTTTATGTGGGATTTTGTGCAGTTGAACAGTTGAAGACAAACGGGAGAAGGGCTTCAAGCCTACGTGCTTAGTGGGTTCTGGTTTGTCTGTTTTTAACACTGGGTTCGCTTCTGTTTTGGGTTCTAACAGGTCGGAACCGTCTGAAATGGGATGGGGCACCAGCAGAGCCTCTGAAGAAGAGTCCATCCAGACCAACCCCAGACACCACTGAACGCAACCCAAAGACCACCGAGGAACACACCCACCGAGCGGCGAGTGCTGGAACATCAGGACCGTCCCCACTGGGAATCATGTCTGGGAT
>OMNS01079714.1:0-14000 GCA_900303225.1 Laemonema laureysi
ACACACACACACACACACACACACACACACACACACACACACAGAGTTGTTAACAGTAGTTAACCATGAACTCTCCAGGGACCTAACGACAACGTTGCCTCCACAGTGCAGTGAGGTCGCGGGGGTAAAGATTCTGTCCTACAACGGCCCCATCTACTATGGCAACCGCAGCTTCTTCAGGGAGGAGGTGAGGCGGGCACTGGGCCTCACGCCTGAGAGAATCTGCAGCCTGGAGAAGGCAAGGAAGGCCCTGGAGAAGCGCCAGAGAGACACGGCCGTCAGCACTGTGGTACATGTACTAGTAGGCCTACCGTCTGTCCAAGCCCTGTCCAGCACCGTGGTACATGTACTAGTAGGCCTACTGTCTGTCCAAGCCCTGTCCAGCACCGTGGTGCATGTACTAGTAGGCCTACCATCTGTCCAAGCCTGGTACAGCACCGTGGTACATGTACGAGTAGGCCTACCGTCTGTCCAAGCCTGGTCCAGCACCGTGGTACATGTACTAGCAGGCCTACCGGCTAGTACAGTCATTAGTAGTATGTGATTTTGTAGGGCTAGTACTATAATTTTGTAGGGTTGTATTGTAGGTCTTAACATTATATGTATTTTTCCATGTATGGTATTGCGTTGTTTGTCTCGCAGGTATTCTGTAGTCTGGTATCATAGTATTTCAGGAGTATTCTGGTATTTCATTTTGCATGGCATAGTTCTGTTTAATACTTCTTTAAGGGTAATTGTTTTTATGTATAATTTCATTAATTTTGTTCTCTGATTTTCCAGGAGGGAGGTGTTGCTAATGCATCATTCTCATCAGATAATGAGTTTTTAAAGTCTGGTAAGATTGGAGGAATCGCTTGTTATTGTTGTTGACATGTGAGTGACAATTGATTGATTAATTATCCTAATATTTGATTTAATGATTATCCCTCTTTCAGACACTGCTGAGAAGGAACTCCAGGCCGTACTAATGGATTGCAGCAGAGTGATATTTGTTGATGTTGCTGGAGCCAGACTGTTTATACAGGTAGGTTAGAGTTAGGTAGATTAGGGTTAGGTAGATTAGGGTTAGGTAGGTTAGTGTTAGGTAGGTTAGGGTTAGGAAGGTTAGTGTTAGGTGGGTTAGGTAGGTTAGCTCTTGGTATTGATCGTTTGTTTTTGCCTTTTCCAGATGTGCATTGAATGCCAGAATGTTGGGGTTGGCGTCTACTTGGCAAACTGCAACGGTAAGATTGAGTGTCAACACTGAGATGTGATGTGAATGGAAGCTTGCTGTACTGATACGTCCGTCTGCATCTAGAGAGTGTCTTAAAGATCCTCTCCTCCAGCGGCCTGATGAACTGCATGAATCCACAGCATATCTTCGTCTCTGTCCATGATGCCGTTGTCTACATTCAGCACCTCAAGGTGTGGCTCCATAATATGATCTCATCATCTGATCTCATCTGTGCTTGTGAAGTGATTCATGTTTCACGTGTTTCTGCAGGAGAAACCCCCACACACCACAACTGTTTGGGTGTGAGATGTGTCCTCGCGGATCCACCTGCCGAAATACTAATCAGGACGGGTTTGTTTCAGACGGAGACCATCAACCGCTACACCTGCCGAAGTGTCTAATTACACACCTTCAATAAGATGGGGGAACAGAGCTAATTACTGCCATCAGATGTTGTGGTGTTTGGTTCGAAGGAGAGAAACCCACTCCTGCGGGCCTCCAGGGCCCATGATTGGCTCCAGCGTGAGCCTGTGTTTGTTCCTGAAGGCGGTTTCTCAAACTGACTGACTTCATGCCAGAGTTTTCAAAAAATAAAATAGGCAGAAGGAAAAGACGTAGTGTAGCTCTGTTGTGAACATAGGGCTAGCGTCCCATTCCAGTGTGGTCAAATCTCAGATTAAAGTTAAATACAAGTTTGAATAAAACACACAAAATGTGAGTTCTGCATGGAAATCCAGCCCCTTTAACCTTACACATAAAACGAAAAAGCGTTGCTGGAACCATTGTGATACTATTTGATACTATTTATTTTATTTCCTGTTTATGAAATGCACTGGATATAATGATCTATGTTTACATTATATGACATATCTGCTTATGCCTAACGGTATGTAATCACATATTGCCTTGAGCTAGTACATTATTCGATCTAATCAAGTGTGTACATCATTGTACCATTTATATAGAGATCATTTTGTGGACAAATAAAATTCCTTTTTCAAAATAATTTTGACAATTATTTCACATGTAGGCCTACATTATATTAAAGGAGAATTAGGAGGGTTTTTATTCTGTATTCAACAGAAAAGGAAAGCAGAAACTAAGTTGGAACCAAATGCAAATCCAAAAACGCATATTACACAAGACGAACAACAAACGACCATCTTCTCATGTTTAGCTGAATTTATTTTTTCATTCACAATTGTATAATTACAGCTATTATTTTACAAAGCATATTCAACACATATGAATGAACGATTATCAATTAGACACAAACGGACGATACAAAGCATGTCAGTTGTTGCGTGTGCTCCCTCTAACGCCCTCTGCTGGTAAGTCCTGTTCATTTCCATTGTCCCAGCGGACCCGTCATTATCAGTTACCTTGACCTGATAAATATATATATGTAGCGGAAGTTCAAAACCGGGGCAAAAAAAAGCAAAACACTAATTATTTGCGTGCTTGATGTTGGTTTGGCCACATAGCTATTCGTTTTTTCCAGTGCATATTTCAAAGAGGCCTCTAGACACTGTAACCCTTTTGGGTGTTCCCTTTCAAGGAGTATTTCACTAATTGGAAGGAAGTAGTCAAAGTAGTTAGTAAGGAAGTAGTCCACTTCAATGAAAACATGGCGGCCGAAACATGGCTCTGGCCAGCTATCTATACACTAGACAAACCAGCAGGCCTGCGTGCCACACGCACGCACGCACGCACGCACGCACACACGCACACCCATACCCAAATGTTGGATATGAAAATATCCAACACACACAACCCAACCGCACACAGACGCACAGACACACACACACACACACACACACACACACACACACTAACCCAAAAACATGTATATGAGCCTGCTAACACAGTACAAGGTAATGGCAAATACATATTATTATACAAATCGTTTTATAAGGGTTTAAGGGTTGCCAATTAATATTATTGTTCACATTATTCTTAGTAGTAGTACTAATAGTGATAGCAGGAGAGCAGTGGCCTCGTGTGGTTACTTCCGTTTTAAATGCAGAACAGAACAGATGATGAAAACAAGCAAACTAAATCCACATCCTTACCAAACCACAGATGAGGCGAGAAATCTGGTCACATTCTGCTCACTCTATTTGCACCGACAGTATAACCTACTAATGCGCTGCCTGATAAATGTATTGCTTAACTGAACTCGTCTTTCAAGAGGAGTACGTTGGCGCCCTCTAGTGGCCGAAAGGCGGCCGTGATTCTTACACTCTTTAAGGTGATGTTGGTATGGTAACAAAATACACAAAACACCCATTGCTAATCTGAACGTTTTGCCATGTGAAAGGTATTCTATCATGGGGATAGTATTCCAGGAGAATGACAGCAGCACAGACTAATACATAGTATATAATCAAGCTGAATACAACCATCCACCGAATCTCTGTTGGGCTCATAAAACAGAGACCAACAGAAATTGAGAATTGAGAATGAAAACAGATATGCGCCAATTCCTCTTCTACAACGTCATCTGAGCTTCTGGATTATTGATCAATAGAAATACTTAGGAGAGAGAGACTAAAACACATCAGAAATATACACCATATAATATACACCATGTACTTAAGAGTGCAGAATAGCAATTTAAGTGATCTTTGGAGTGTCTTTGGTGACTCAGTAGATTAAGCAGATATGTACAGATAAGGACTTAACTAGATGTATGTTCTCTTATCTTTGCATGGACTACGCTACCCACCCCTACCTACTAACAGTCAAACAATTTGTGGGGTAAAAGACAAACATATAAGGCAAGGTAAACATCTGCATTATTTAAGTCCAGCAGGTTTATGCTGAACCTGGCCCATGTTGCACAGCGCTAATAAACAGCTATGTGGTTCCCTTTCACTCCACAACTTCTTGAATGTGTGTGAAAGGGGAAAAAAAACATTTGTGAATTGCTTTTATAACTTGACAGTGTGTATGGCCCTAAAATGTAAGGAATATAAAACAGAGAGCCAGTGATAAGTATTGGTGGTTGACTGTGTGTTTACATGGAAAACAAGGACATGGAAGCAAAGCTATACTGGCAACTACAACAAACAAAGCTTGCTTAAAGAGTGCACAGATGAGGATTTTCACACACTAACAGTGCAAACACAGTAATCATGTGATATAGTAAAAATACATATCCCTGAGTAACATATCGCTTAGAAGGTCCTCGATTGTGAATAAAAATAATATTGTATTCTTAGACGTCTCTGGAGGAGTTGAGCTTATTAGGTTCCAAACCTGCCGTTCTTTCCTTCAGTAAGACAACATGGAGGCATGTTGTCAGTTACTGCTCATGCACTTGAACCTGTTCTTAAAGTAGTACACCTCAGTGTGCATCCTGCTCTCGGCGTCCGACGATGTGTACCGGAACCCCTCGTAGCTCTTTTCTGACTCAGACTTGGTCCAGGGAAGGTTGATCTTGGACGCATGGCCTATCTTTACATCGCTGCAGGAGCCCACATGGAGGGACCCCAGCGCGTCCACAAAGAACTCTGTGAACCACAAGAGCAAACATTACAGTGTGAACTTCATCTTCCTCAAAGTGTTTCACAACAACTGTGAAACTCCTCCTCTTATAAGCCAGAAAACATGACGTTACATCATGCATTCTGCAATTCATGACACACTACAGGCTAAGACTGAACTTTGAATCCTTCTCAGGCAAATAATCACCAGACATAAAAACAAAGAAATAAAACAGGAAGCTGTTGAGGCAGCCAAGCTTTTCATTGCCATTGGTAACTCATTGTTCATTTAATGTGCTGTGATAACAGACTTGAAACCAGTTCCATAGAAACACACTTGAAACCTGTTACATAGACACACTTGAAACCAGTTACACAGAAACACAGTTGAAACCAGTTCCATACATCTGTTCCAACCAGTAACACACTTACCTAGGTGACCGCGTCGTGCCAGCCGAGGGTCGAACCCGATACGCAGCATCTTGTCGGTCCTCGCCATGAAAAAGTTGATGACTGCGTCGGCCACAACACAGTCTGGGAAGCCCTCGATGGTGTGGTAGTAACCCTGTCTGATGTGGAGGCAGTTTCCCTCAGAGTCGCCCTCATCCACAGAGAAGGTGTGTCGGTAGGTTGAACTGTAACCCGTCACCTCTCTCACCGCACCTCCTACCTGGGATCAGTAGGTCACACACATGCACGCACACACAAACACACACACACACACATGCAGACCCACAGTGATGCACCAACACGCACACAAAAAAGGTTGAGATCTCATGAAGACTGGGAACACAGTGGAAGCCGTTACTCAGCATAGACACATTACACAGTACTGGATACTGTGCACACTAAACGTGTACTGCTGCCACCGTCTACTTCTCACCATGTCTAGTGTGGTCTTCTCCAGGATGTCCACCATCTTCTCCAGCTTCGTGCTTTCCGTGAAGAAAAAATCATCGTCGACCCACAGCACATACTTGGTGGTCACCTGAGACACGGCCAGGTTCCTCCCTGCAAACCAACCCTAATAAGGGAAGTCTGTTTTACTGGAACGGGACTTAGCCTTGTGCAGCGCATCAGAGAGACGCCATTCAAACATAATGTGTGTACCTTTCCGAAGGGCATGATGTATTGATCGATGTGTGGCCCGGTCACGGGCTGAGGATGCTCGTTGTCGTCTGCGATCACGATCAAGACAGTAGGGTAATACTGCCTCACGCTGGCGATCAGAACTTCAAGCTTGTCGTAACGTAGGAAGGTCTTGGTTGCTATGGTTACAAGGGCGCTTATGTTGTATTCTAAAAGGGGGAGATGAAGTACATAAGACAAGTGACAAAGGAACACTGTTTTTGTCATGGTCAGATGTTGTCATGTTGTTTTGTTAAAACATACCCTCATTTGAACCCGAGTTGTAAAGTTTTGGGACGGTGTTGTGACCCACTTTAATGGTGAACGCAGCCTGGTAGCCTTCACTCCTATATTGGACTAAAGATAGTCAGGAAAGATGTAAATACATGTAAACAGTAATGTAGTGTAAGACAGCATGTAGTAAATACATATATATATAATACATATATAATACATAGACAACATCTAAATATCCTGTTTAACAGCTAGATGCCTCTTGAACAAATGAGCACAAATGAAACTGTAGTGGAGTGTAGATGATCAGCTATGATCTGACGATGAAGAAGTGGTTTCAAACACACCTGTGTCTGCCGTCTTGGGGTGGAAGTGGGTGTTGGTGTACGTAACAAACTGCAGCTGCCTGTTGAGTTTGGCCAGAAGAGAGCTGGACAGCCTCATGGACTGTTGGCCCTCTCCTGTGATGGACACACCATCCACAGTAGCAGCCACGTCCAGCGTTCCCATCGACACCGTCAGGTTGACCTGTCACACCGGCATCATCAGGATTATTCACTTACATGAATATTTTAAATAAATGAAAAATAAATATTAATATGATCAATGTTTGTAGTCAGGGGGGATAGATATATAATATATCATATTTACCACATGTGTAGGTCTAGGATCTTGTTTTAGACCCAAACCTACGATAACAATATGTTATTCAAGGAGAGGGTTTGGTTCAAATGACAACATGCTTGTCAACCTGCTTCTGGTTAATGGTGCTAAACAAACAGGAAATCCATATCTGGAACAGCCTTTCGTAATAATATGTTCATAACATTAATTGTGGATTATTAGTCTGTTAACTATATTGTGACAAATCATTTTTACAGGAAATCTGCCCCAGTAGAAAACATCAACAACATTTGGAATTAAGGTCTGTAGCCTCGGCCCTACGCCAGAGGTGTAACGACGAGGAGTAAGGTCTGTAGCCTCGGCCCTACGCCAGAGGTGTAACGACGAGGAGTAAGGTCTGTAGCCTCGGCCCTACGCCAGAGGTGTAACGACGAGGAGTAAGGTCTGTAGCCTCGGCCCTACGCCAGAGGTCTAGGATCAAGGTCCAAATAGGGAGCTGATGGTGTCCTCTTACCAGGTATAATAATGGTCTTCATGGGCCTCACCTCCACTCCCTGGGTGGGGTATTGAAGTGGACTGCTGGCCTCAGCTATAATGAGAAGGTCTGCTGGAGAGTTTTTCCTTCCAACATGATAACACAAGAAGAGGTTGTCATATAACATGATATGCCGTTAGAACAGTGACTGTTAATTGACAGAAGCAGAGGTGTAAGTTACACACATACCACATTTTGTGGGGGACTGTGAGAAGAAATGCTAAATGTTGCAAAATGTGTTAACATTTGACCTCAAGTCAATAAAGGAAATCCATACAGCAGTAGGGTCCCCATGGAGGTCTACTAAGGAGTCTGTAAACAGTTTACAGACCTCCATGGGGACTCTAAGTGCACATGTGGAAATACACACGAGAACTTTCACTTGGTAACACAGTCTTCAGTTCAGTTCATGTTTTTGTATGTGTACAGCTGGGGCCAGTTACTGTTCACAATTCCATCTCCATAGTATCGATTGACGAAGGCATCATCAGTAACTCACCTTCTCTGGAAGCTACTGTACTCCTTGTCCCGGCGACCTATGACCCCCTCTGGGTCAGAAACAGACTCGAGATATGCGCGGTTGAGGTCGTGCGCCCACACTCGTGGGAACAGGAGATGGGGCAGCGGCAGGCGGAGCGCTTTCTTGTCAGCATGGCATTCGCACGAGTTATACGTCAACTGACTGGAGCAGGAAGCAGAAAGAGACGTAAAATAATGTAGTTGGGTTGAATCACAGCAAATGTTCACAATGTTCAGACGACTCTCGAACCCACCGTGCCACAGACTCTTTTATAACGTAGGGAACGTCGTGATACGAGCTGAGGGCCTCTTTATTCCTGTTCTTCAGAAGGTCCTCGAGGTGGCTTCTCTGTTTCAGACTTATGTCCATGCTTGGTTTCGTCCCTGAGCTCCACAGGTAAATGAGGGCCAGGAGCAGAAAACCACTGATCACAACCAGGACAAAACCTTTCTTCAAGATGATGCGCATCTCACACGCTTGCAAAGCAGGAGGCTGCACCTTTAGAAGTCCCTGCAACAACAACAACAAAGCTTAGTTCCTTTTATGGAAGTCCATGGGTTCCTGGAGATGTTGGTGTCACTTTTGGTTGAAAGGTGGTGGCGACATAACGGCTCATGAAACAAAACTTTTTTTAAGCAGGCTTCAAAATATGCGATTTTAGCCAACAAGGATTGGTACAAGGTCTGAGTAGAATGGTCCCACAACAGGCCACAGTCCCACAACAGATCCCACACCAGGCCAGTCCCACAACAGGTCCCACAACAGGTCCCACACCAGGCCAGTCCCACAGAACCCCAGGTTGAAACTGGAATTTGATATATACAGTATCTATATATCTATAGATATATATCTATATCTATAGTTATATAGATATATATCTATAGATATATATAGAGAGAAATATCTATATCTATATATCTATAGATATATAGAGAGCTAATTTATTTTAGTACACATTTAATTAAGCTATATGAAGCAAATTAAGCCACAGCGAGAGGATATTGCTTTTGAATGGAGAAACCTTCTAGAATCTTCTACAAAACTAAAGGGAAGAGTTTCCATTCTAGGGGGTTTCCACACCCAACCAATGTTGATGGCCCCTTTATTGCTGCCATAAAGGGCTTCCAACATGACCCTTGCTCAAGGTCAATAAAACAGAGAAGGCAGCTACAGCCAACCAGAAGACCACCTAGGGCAGGGGTCGGCAACACGCGGCTCTAGAGCCGCATGCGGCTCTTTAGGGGCTCCCTGGAGCTTTTTCAAAAATGTATGAAAATGGAAAAAGATGGGGGGAAAAAATATTTGTTTTAATATGGTTTCTGTAGGAGGACAAACATGACACAAACATTCTTAACGTTTTCCAATGCTGTAAAAATGTGTAGAATAAATATGTGTTGCCTTCATTATAAGGCTTATATAAGGCTTTTAATTTTTTGCGGCTCCAGACAGATTCGTTTTTTGTTTTTTTGGTCCAATATGGCTCTTTCAACATTTTGGGTTGCCGACCCCTGACCTAGGGAATAATCTCACACATTGTTAAAAGTATTCCAATATTTCCCCAGATCAATATATCGTCAAACGCCACGAACGTAAAACAACGTGGTCGTCGTCCAGCCAATGAGTGCTCGTGTTAAATCTGTAGCTTCTCTCCAACTTCTGCAGAGCAGTCGGTGGGCTTTACGTACAGGCTCGTTTTTGTTAACGCAACGTGGAAATGAATACGGAAAACAACTCACGGAAGGGATTGTTGAAACGTGCTTTTAAAAGAGTGTTAAAATAGGCATTATACATTAATGTAACCAGCATTAAATGCATTGTTTTATACACCGTTTTTATAATGGCTCTTTTTAGAGCTGTTTCATAATGGTTTTGTAACTATACATTTACTATTTGAAGTGTCTATTTAATACTTTTCTGCCTTATCTGTTTAATTGAATGCTCCATAAAAAGCACCTTTGATCATTGTTTCATGCGTTCTTTATTAACGTTAACATTTATTATGTAAGTGGGTCTTTCGTCCTCCATACATGTAGGATTGTTTGGACACATGTTAGACGGTAAACAATGTCCAACATTACCACTGATAATGTAGTCAACCAAATGTTATATATCTTGTATACAGCTAACCACAACAAATGCAAGGGTTGACCAACTGTTATGCGTCATCTCCTAAACTGCATTTAGAAACAGAACACATTTGAAATACGCGTTTACATAACTCTAACCCAGCACTATAAAGTCTTATAAGTCTTATAAAGTATATTATAGAGACGCATATAGGTTAGGGGTACTTTACAAATGATCCAAGCATGAGGAATAACAATATAGGCCAATATGTGAGTAATGTCATTTATTCTACCCCAAAGTCATTTTAAAGAGTAGAATCGAGGAAAGACTACAATATAGAAGATAGAATAAGGGGACACTTACTGTGCCTATAAATTCCGCTTTACTGTCGCCGTTTTTAGACGCAGAAACGAAAGCTCCCATGAGTTTCCTCAGAAGTTGAGACGTTGTGACAGGAAAGCTATTTCCACACAGTAGGTCTACACTGTAGGCTACTCATACTGATAAGTGTGGGCGGCCACTCCTTCCTCCAGCATCAGTGATCGTTGGAGGCACGTGAAGCGTTTTCAAAGCAAACACCAGAACTGGTCCCGTGTAGGAGGAGCTGTTCCGTTCAGTTGCAACTTCTAACTAGGATGTAGGCCAAGAATAAACCAAACCAAAATGGACTTGTTTTGTTCCCTTATGCTCGTCATATATGAATATAGCGGGACGATAGCACGGGTATGTGTATCTCTCTTGTAGGTCAGAGGTGTTCATGATGCAGTGTCACTAAGCAGACTTAACTCAACTGCTGTGCAAATGTTTGGAGTGGTTTTGTTTTGTATGTCAATTACGACGACATCTAGTGGAAGGTTGGAGCATTCCGTCCAGACGCAATGCACGGTAGGCCTACAAACCGACACTATAGGTCTACCAGCAGACAGTAGGCCTACAAACCGACACTATAGGTCTACCAGCAAACAGTAGATTTACCAGCAGACACTAGGTCTACCAGCAGACAGTAGACCTACCAGCAGACTGTAGGCTAATTATTAGCTAATTCTTTAGCAATATGACGGTAGGACGTTATGTGCAGAAAGACAGTTGCTGTTGCAGAGGACATTTGTTTATTTGTATTATAGTTAGAGAGTGTGTGTGTGTGTGTCTTGAAAACAACGCAGAAAAGACGCATCCCGTTACGTCACCAAAGCCAACCAATAGCACGCCGCCCTGGGCTTGCAAGCTCAGCGTGTGACGTTCGTGTGGGATGGATACGTTATTAGAACTATTTCGTCGTTTTAATCGTCAACGCGGCTCGTGTCACACATAGGATCTTTAATGAGTATATTTTGGTATATACATAGTATTATATTATGGTATTATATTATATAGTAGTATATCTAGTGTGTAAAACACAGCTAACTGAAGCAGTGAGCGGTGCTTTGCAGCGTGGACCAGAAGGATGGCCCAGGTACGTTTAAAGCCAATTGTTGTTCATGTGATTACAAAGCGATGTGGGATTTCTAATAAGAGGGACATACAATATTTCTAATATAAATACGACATTATACGAAATTGGCCAAACAGCAGCAGTGTTAAGAGTTAATCTTGTGGACGGACTGCTGGCGGAACCACTTATATGCGCTCCTTTCCCGAGTTTCATTCATGGACGCACGCATTTAAAGCGTTCGTTTATAGTGACGACATAGTAGTAGTACAGTTTAGTAGTAGTAGTAGTACTACTAGTAGTAGTAGTATAGTATAGTTTTAGACATACCACCAAAACGTGGTCCTCCTGTATCTGTTTTCTGAAACACAGACTATAAACCTTCTTGATGTCTGAATGTCTGTCAATTGCTGTATCTTTTCATTGTATTCTTTTGTATTGTATTGCATTATATTCTTGTGGAGCTCTACTAACCATGTCTGTTAGTTCGGCACTAATGCCCTGCAAGACGTATATTCCAGTCTACAATGTGCCCGACGCTGCGGTGACATCTCAAGGAGCCTCAGGTCATCATGAAGGCCTCCCCAGGAGTCTTCTGCACGGGGCTCCTGGTGGGCTGCTGCAGCATGTACTTGGTCCTGCGCCAGGTGTGGTTCGAGAGGAGCTACGCGGTGTTGTCTGAGGTGCAGGAAACTGGTGCTGCTTCAGTAGCAGGAGGAGGTGGAGGAGTAACGCCGGCTGATGAGATGACAAACTGGAAGAAGGACGGAGGTGCTCTGATCAACTTGCTCCACCCGCATCATGCAGGTGATTTAAGACTAACACTTGCCTTTTGATGCACCATTTACTTGTTGGTATAAAAATCCTAGGAATCTAACAAGGCCATGACTACTCAGACCAGGTTTGTGAGCTGATCTTAAGACACTACAGGGTAGATTTTCCAACACACATTCTATTCTATGTGGATGAATGTAGTACAGAATACATGAACAATTATGAATCGACCGTATTCCAGGATTTGGCCATTTGTAACTGCTTTGTCACACAATGATACTTTGGTAGACACTGAGCTGACTGTGATGACAACAATACTGATCTGTATATACAGTATATCTCTGTCTGTCTGTCTGGACTAGTGCTTGCTTAATCACCTTTTATAAACCAAAATACCAAACAAACTGTTTAATGTCATGCAACAGGTGAATTTCTCTTCATCATTATTGACATACACACTTGCAGTATTCTTTACCATGGTATGGCTGTCCAACTAGGAGAGGACCACCTGGTAGCTGACAGGCTGTTCCAGAAGGTCCGTGTCCTGTGCTGGGTGATGACGGGACCGTCTAACCTTCACTCCAGGGCCCGCCACGTTAAGGCCACCTGGGCTCGCCACTGCAACGCAGTGCTGTTCATGAGCTCCACGGCCGACCCCCGCTTCCCCACGGTGGGCCTGGGGACCGAGGAGGGCCGCGACCAGCTGTACCGGAAGACCATCCGAGCGTTCCACTATGTCCACGAGCACCACGCGCATCAAGCTGACTGGTTCCTCAAGGCGGACGACGACACCTTTGTGGTGGTGGACAACCTGCGCTGGGTCCTGGCCAACCACACGCCGGAGGAGCCCGTCTACTTCGGCAAGCGCTTCAAGCCCTACGCCAAGCAGGGGTACATGAGCGGTGGCGCGGGCTACGTGCTGAGCAAAGAGGCCCTCAGGAGATACGTGGAGGGCTTTAGGACCAGCGTGTGCACGCACACGACCCCCGTGGAGGACCTGGCGCTGGGCCAGTGTCTGGAGAGAATGGGAGTGGTAGCAGGAGACTCCAGGGACACCCTTCGTCGGGAGACCTTCCACCCCTTTGTCCCTGAACACCACCTGACCGGGAGGTTCTCCAAGAGCTTCTGGTACTGGAATTACTGTTACTACCCCATTGTGGAGGTACGCACTAACAGGGCTGCACTACGCTACTTGGGTTCTTTCTGTTATTATTATTATACTATTTTTAAAGAAATGTCATTAATCAATCATCATCTAATCACAATGTATTCAATGACGGTATTTCACACATACAACTGCTTCATTTGTCTGCCAGGCTTAGGGCTGCAAAATATTTGGTATTTGTACTTCATAAACGATTCATTGATTAATTAATTGATCCACTGATTCATTTCAGTACTAGTTTAGCAAACATTAAATAGGCAATCTAATCTAAGGTAGCCCTGCTGAGCTGTTAACAGACAGATCTTCTTCTGACCCACAGTGTAAAGCCTTTAATATCTAATCTAATATATCGAGTATTTCGTCACATTTGTTCCTGTTTTTAACTAGAATCAAACAAAAAGGTTGACAATACACTGCTGTACTATTTTGCCTTTATGCTGAATATAGGACGTCGGTTTTGCAATGAAGGACGCATCAGAGGGGAAATGAGTCATGTTAATGAATATTTTATTATCTATTACCTATTGTATGTTTGTGAAGAATGAGTGACACAGATATGAATTAGTTTGACGATGAAGTGGAAAATTGCGAGACAACAAAAGAAAAAGATAGGCAATTTGTTGCTGTTGATGCAGCTAATTGGCTGTGATTTGCACCTGAATGAGGCAGGTCCAGTATGGATGTGTAATGGATGTTCATGTGCATAAACAATCCACTTTCTGGGTTCTGGAGGGCCAATAAATACATCATTCAGCTCAAGACAATTTTCTACGATTGTCATATTTTCCAAAAGGTAAACAGCGTCTTGGCAGATGTTGCTATT
>OMNS01079715.1:0-17930 GCA_900303225.1 Laemonema laureysi
ACCCTGGCAGGTTAAAACGGCTGAGACTCGTTCTGTGCGCCAGTTCCACTTCACTGCCTGGCCGGACCACGGTGTTCCAGAGAGCACCGAGCTGCTCATCAACTTCAGACACCTGGTCAGGGAGCACATGGACCAGTACTCTGCAAACTCTCCCACTGTCGTGCACTGCAGGTACTGTCATGTTCACACACACACACACACACACACACACACACACACACACACAAAGGTGCCACACGTCACATTTGTTGCAGGCCTCACACCTCTGAAGCACAGAAGCTCTGCGAGCAGAGTGGGCCAATTGCCCGTCCACAGCGTCGCAGAACGGCGACTAGAAACACCATGATGCTTAAGACTCTCATTTCCTCTCTCTCTCTAATGGCTTCCTGTCTGCTCTGACACAGCGCCGGTGTGGGACGTACAGGCACCTTCATAGCCATCGACAGGCTGATCTTCCAGATTGAGAGGGAGAGTCTTGTTGATGTGTATGGCATCATCCATGACCTGCGTATGCACAGAACGCTTATGGTACAAACAGAGGTAGGGGACTGGACACAGAGACACTGTTTGCTCATTGTCTCCTTTAATAGAAACGTTATTATGGACTGATTCAGTGTTTTTTTTTAATTGTTTTTATTCATGCCACAGGATCAGTATGTGTTCTTGAACCAGTGTGCGATGGACATCATCAGATCCAGAACTGGAACCAATGTGGACCTGATCTACCAAAACACAGACGCACTGTGTATTTACGAAAACATACAACCCAAGAAAGGGACCCACAGATGAGCACAACGCACAGACCTAGGCGTCACTCTTCTGCACTCTGTCCAAGATACATTTTAATTTATTTTTATATGCAGCTTTTTTTAATTATGTAATTCCTCAGGCCAATGTTTCTGGTGTTGATGAAACTGTACATGGTGATGACATGATGTTGATCGGTTAGTTTGTTTTGTACAGAATGTGAGTTTCATGGATACTACTACAATCACCAGGACCTCCTGCTTGCAATAGAACGTCACATTATCTCTTTTTGCCACTTTCTAGCCTCCTACAACCAATAGGTGGCACACTTTTGTCATTTTACTGTAAAAAACAAAGAAAAAAAAGAAGAAGAATTACTCTCCTCCTGAAAATGTATTTTTGTATTTTTATGTAATTTACTGAGCATGCACTGGATGCATTTCTGCTGCTGTATAACTCTTTTTTTTATAAATTACATTTTTTGTATGTTATATGTATGCATATTTTGTAATGAAAGAAAGTGTTGAAAGAAAATATTTTTTAAAGTAAATTTATGAAGATATTCTACTCTCTACTCTATGTACATCTTGAAGGACTAGGCTAGAGTCAATTTGTGTTTACTGAAATTAAATGTGATGTTTCTCCTCCTCACATGGATAGTGATCACATACAATTAGAGCATAGACTTCCATTGTGGTTAATAGGTGCCTTATTGTCAACGCCGATTAATGTATTGTGAGGAGGCTGCTGACTAAATGAAAGTATATGGCTCCAAAGTTAAGCGTCTATCTGCTATTTGCTAGACGGATAAAAACCATCGTCACTTTTGGTCGATTTATAGTTTGACACTATTTTTACACCAACCTTGTCTTTAATGGTCAGTCTAAAGAACAACTCAGGTACTGAAGCAATGCATCATGTGGTCTATGGCCTTTTCTCTGCACTGTACATACATTCGTAAGAGAACAACACCGTTGTCACTTCCTGCTCCGTATTTAATCTACTGTATCCATTCCTGCAACTGTTTGACCCCCAGGAGGAGCCAAAACTCCTATTTTCAACTCCTAAAGAACATGGTTTTCCATGAGGCGGGTCTGGCTATTAGCATAAGCAATTGCTTATCTTGGAGATGTATGTCATGTTTTGTGTCTTGTTGTATGATGTTTGATATGTACTAGTTGGTAAATCTGTTACGTAGCAATGGAAAACAAAAGTCGAGTTATTGACTACTTAAATCTACTGAATTATGTTTTTGTACAATATAAAACGAAATAAAGCAATCATTTTGTTGTTATATATCACCAATCTGTCAAAGGAAATGGATTAAATATGCTATATAAATTTCTTCTACATAAAATAGATATCTTTCCATGGATTATTACCAAAAAAATAAACAATTGAATGAATCCACTTCAAAGCAGCATGCCAAATCACTGTGATGGAATACTACTGTATAACTGACACTAAAATGGCTGCTTGTGTCATAAAACCATCCATGACCTGGGTAACAAAGTAATTATGTAAAACGTGTAATTCTCCTCACAAAAATGGGGAATCATAGGCAGGAATACAACTGTGTCAGGAATTGCTTTCTGCCGGAGCAATGTGGAACAACTCTGCATTATTCAACACATCTATGACTGTTATGGACAGATAAGTGCACCCTCGAAGAATAAATAAATAATAGGAGTTGTTTCTGAATCTTAGGCCTACTGGTAGACAGGCTGCAGTTTTCAAAGGCCTACTTACCAGGAACAGACAGACCAATGCCGCACCGATGATTTTAAAGAATTTTAGCAGGAATTATTAATTCTACTAGCCTGCAAGGTATGGCAGTGCATTAATAGAAGAGCAGCAGTATCTAGTTTCGAATGCATATTAAGCCTACACGTTGGATGCAGAAATGCATTAAATATTGCTACACAGATAAAACAGAGGGCTGCAAATCAAACGACCATGCAGCACTATTGGCCATATTATTGATTACTTTATTGTGTGTATTGGCATGTAAGACCTAGGCTCCACAGGACCTGACTGAGTTGCACACTGCAGTAAACAACGATGTTTACTCTTTTATTTGACTGTGTTAGAGGATTGTAGTCAGTTGAAACTAAACAACAGTAAATTATTATTATTATTACTATACTATATTTAGAGAATTGCGAGCCACATTAAGTACGAATTAGAGAGTAAATGGTGATTATGTAGTAAACCTGAAACAGTTGTGACAAACTGTTGACACTGGAGGCGCTAAAAGCTTCAGGGATCCATTCCAACTTGACTGTTCCGTCCAGACGTCTGCATTATAGTACATTGACTGGTCCTCTGGTCCTCTGAGCTATCCAGAGAGCCAGGGCAAGGAAGCTGTCGTAGAGAGTAGCGGATTCTGGGTCGCTACGTGGAAATAGGTCTGAAACAGCTGCATGTGCACGACCGATAACGACAAAAAGTAAGTTTGTTTAAAGGTATTGATATGATTATACATCAGCAACATGAAAAAAACGGAATATCTCTTTTTAGTAAACGTTACCGTTAGTTGCTTTTGTGCTGTAACTACGTGCTAGCTAGCGTTGGTTAGCAACGTATAAATAGCATTATGTAATTTCTTCATTTATAAGATTGAGCCGTTTGCTAAATTCGACTAATAAAGAACAAACAGACATTTGGATAGTCAGCTCAGTGTTGATGAAAAGATTATTGACCTGCCTTGCTCGTTATGTGGTCACTGGGGTCGCTAATACCCTACAAGCTAAAGTCTTCCACGATAGCAAGTTAGTAGGCTGAGGGAGGATCCTGAATTGTAGCGTTATCCCGGTTTACTGAACGCAATTTCCGGTCTCGTATTTCCTATGAGCTGTTAGGTCACTAGAGCGAGAATAAGAATAATATGGCAAGAATAACAACGAGAAGGAGTAATAAATATTGCGTTTTAACGAAATATTTGCAAAGCAATATCAGAAACACGTAACAAAAACGGATATCCCTGTATCGAAAGTCCCGCCCGCTCTCGCCTTTCGCCTCTAAATCCATGTAAATTAAGTCCTGCCCTCTGTCTCGCCAATAACGCTCATTTGCAGCATCCCGTTCCAGGCGTTCCGTCGTGAGACGAGAACGCCTGGGAACGAGGTTAGCAAGTTAGCGAAACGGATGCCCCATGCGGTGTTTCATTGCCTGTCACTTGTTAGCATGTCAACGACTTTCAACATAAGGTTGCATGTGACAAAAAAGGGCGGAAATATTGATATACGTTGGCTTTAGCGACCTTGGAATGCTAGGACGGCTTATAGACATGCCATACACGAATAACAACATGGGGTTAAAACCATTACCGCGTAATAATCCGTACTAACCCCTGAACGGTTATACAATTTGAATACAGTTTATTATCATAATAGCAGTCATACATTGTTGGCACTATTATTGAACTATAACGTGCAGGGGGATTGTAAAGGAATATACAACATCTATAACGTGTGTAATCTACTCAGTGTAGGCCAAGTCATATGTGCAACAGCTGTATATTTATTCATGGGTGTAACCTCTTATGACATGATCAACCAGCGATGGTTGACAGTAAGCACGCTTACGTTTTACTTATTTAAACCTACATTACGTAGCTACCGTTGAAAACGCATATTGTGTTTACTGTTGTAATTTTTGCATTGCGTAGGCTGAACAATCTCAACACACTGTAGCTATATTGATGAGACGAATCGAAATGTACTTGTCTGGTTTGACACTTCATGTAATTCTACTCATGCGATAGCACGATGGTGAAGAAGTCATTTGAAATGCCGTAGTCTTATTTGTAAACAAGTGAAGAACCGGATAACGTAATTGGAGTCATAGTGTAAAAGGATTACAATGAAGTATGATACAATTGTCTTTGTATGTGTATCGAAATGATTCAGTATTAAGCTTATTTCTATACTATAGACCTATTTACCATCTTTCATATAGCCTATTGTGTGTGTTCCCTGATAAATGCATTGCTTTCTAGATTTGACTTCCTCATGTTTTAAGGTAATTCTTATTAGGTATTGACCCAGAGACTGCTGTGCCACTCTAATCCAATACAAAGCTTTGGCCTTGCACATCGGACCATGCCATTTAATAGCATCGGCCCTTAAGCCTATCTAGTAGACTTGTGGCTTTTCATGGAAGGAATGAGTGTCCTAGTTAATGGGGAAAGTTCAAGATTATAGAAGACGATAGTTTATTTTACCAGCAAGTGACCAACAGGTGTCTTCTGTTAAAGAGTCTGAATGCAGAATTTGATACCAAAAGCATGTCTGATGATTTTTAACGGAGAACACATGATTATCATGTCAACTGTTGTGATCAAGGTCACATTGCTAAAATGAATGTCAAGATCTTGAACGATGGATTTTGTGAAGCTCATCTGCAGAGTCACCGGTCTCTCTAATGAATCCATGCATAGGCCTATGTGATTTGTGCCAAGCACAAATCTTTCATCTATAAAAAGTAGAGTGTTAAAGGTTAAAGGTCCTCCTCAAACAGTAGTACGCATGTGTATAAAACACTTCCCAATCTCCCGTATGGTGCTTTTACTACTACTACTGCTACTACTAGCTTTATGACTGATTATGTGTTTCCTGAAATGACAGTGTTGTTGCATGGCAATACGACAAACCGTGGTCTTCACTCAGGGAGTGTCCCTCTCCAGGGCTTTGTGAAATGGCTCAGTGCTGCGGCTATGCTCCTGAGCTCGCTCTCGCTCTCGCTCTCGCTCTCGCTCTCTCTCTCTCTCTCTCTCTCTCTCTCTCTCTCTCTCTCTCTCTCTCTCTCTCTCTCTCTCTCTCTCTTTCTGTGTGTGTGACCTCAGACAGCACACTCCTTATATTCTGGTTTAGCACATTGTATCAAGTAGAGCTTCGGGATGAGAGACAAATGATTGTCAGTTCGTTTGTTTTTCCCTCAACTTTTCTTAGCTGTAAAGGTTAGACCCAGATCTCTGAGTTTATTAGACGGGTATGGTTAAGTAAAATTAATACAGAGTGCCTGAATCTGCTTGGTCATCATATCCATGTAATTTATGTGTTTTGTTATGTTGTGTGAAGAGGGTAAATGCCTACATTGTTACATGCTATTATGTCGTGCTAATATCATCATTATTAATGTTATTATTGGTACCCAGGCGTCCACCAGATTGAATGTAGCCCATTTCATGCTAATGTTTCTTATTAAGCTACTTTACATGAAGACATTTTTTTTCTGTCTGCTTGTTTGTCGGCTAGTCTTTCTCTCAGACAAGCTAACCTCTGACCCCTCTCGCGGGTCCCAGGGCCAGGTGGTCTTAGACGCAGTGTATTTATAGAAGCCCTCTGAGATGGGGGACCCACTGGTATTATTCTACCGCAGGTTGAAGAGAACCTTTACACTTTCGCCTCAGTCGATATGCGTCTCTCTCTCTCTCTCTCTCTCTCACTCACTCACTCACTCACTCACTCACTCACTCACTCACTCACTCACTGAAGACCTAACAAAGGGGCCGCCACTTGTGTAGGTGTGACCAGTTTCACCCGTGGCCTTCTGTTTTGAGTGTTTGCTAATAAACACAGTACAGAGCAAAAAAAAAAGATATATTTGAGTTGTATCTTTGAGACTTGAATGTGGTGCAAATGCTATTTACACAAAGTTGAAAACATGCATACTACAAACTGGCTTTGAGATCACCTTGTAATATTCAGTAATGCTTGTCGGAACCAGCGATCATCTCGTGGTGTGCGCTGTTTAGAGTCAATCTGACGAATGTGGTCTACTGGAAAGCTGGTCGGGGCAGCCCCTATAATAACATATTTCCAACTTCAAATCGCCACGATCCCCGATCAAATCCTGCAGTGTGAGGTGGTCGGCGATATGAGCCGAGAACGCTGAGCGCAAATAGCCAATGAAAAACGATCTTAAAAAGTGACGCGAGATTTTTTAATTGTGTAGTGTGTCCGGAGCATAAATTAAACTAGAGTGAAATAAGGACTGAAACAAAGGTTTGCAGACGTGCATTCCAGGTGCTCTGTTTATTACAGCCTTTTTATGACAAAATGTTGAACTCTGGTAGGGGATGGATCTCGGTGGCTATCCCTTTGACAGGGCTACCATTGAAACCACAGTGTATTGTAGGGTTTCAAATTGTTGGATGAATGCAGGGTATCATTAGACTATTGTTAGGCCCTGCCTGATAATTATGGTGCCGCGACAAACATCGATTTTAATCAAGGATAAGTAGTTACTAAGCACTTCACTCGTCATCTGTTTTCTTAACAGCCTTGCTGTGGCGGCGTCGGCGGTGGTCGAGGTAGGGATGGTGCCGGTGGTGTAGGCGACACAGAAATATTAAAGTTGGGTGTTTTTATAATCTACAGTTTTAACTGCATGCCAGCAGCTTCTGGTTTCTAAAAAGTGCAGGCTTTTGTCACTGTTAACAAACGGTGTTTCGCCATGGAAGAGATGACAGTGAAAGGCTTTATTGCATCATGGTGTTGGCATGAGGCCGGTAAAGGCTCTGTGGGATTGTCTCAGACTTCACTTGGCACTCTGGCTGGGATTATTCTGGCATTGTCGTTATTATGGACATGGGAATGATTTCATCACGGTAACCATGAGTCATAAGTCATTGACTTAATATTCAGCATGATATAAATGTGCTTCACTTTTCACTTTTAGGCAAGCTGCTGTAGGTAAGATTCGAGAATTATAAAGGGAGAGCGGAAGAGAGCAAGAACTAAACTGGGAGGACCACGGCAGACCACACACGCCACAAAAAATCCCCGATCGGCTTCGGCCCAAATAATCTTTATTTGTGCATCTGTGGTTGGTGCAGCTGTTAAAGCTTATGTCAAACACTTTAAGTATTTACAATGCTTTGGTTTTTTTTCCCCAAAACTGTTTGGAATGTTTTTTTATTTAAAAATTAGTTATTGAAAGTTCAAGTTATTGAAAAAAGTATTGATGAGGTATTGGTATTGAATCCCAGGTATTGGTATTGGTACTAATATTGAAGAAGTTAGTTATATTGTGTGTATTATAATATTAAGTTGTATATTTTGTTACGGAAGCTATGATATAAGCCTTTTTCCCCCCACATATTACACCAATATAAACTATGCTATGAATCACATCCGCAAATTAAGGTTGAGCAAGAAGATCGATTGTGGCTCTTGTTGGCTCCAAGTGGCCTTGGTGCCTCCACGGTGAGCTCTGTCAAGCTTGTGTCCCTTGAGAGAAACCATGTGGTCGTGCCCTTCTGGGGGGCGGGGGGTAGATTACACTGATGCAGTTACAGGTATTGGGGCATAGCTCACATCAAGACCTCAGGTTGCAATGTGTTGACAGTTTCTATAGCACACACTCACGCAGGGTCTTGGCACCTGACTACTATCCAAAGTCACTTCCTTTACTTTCTACTTTGCAGATGTATTCTTATAGCAGTCACAGTTTTTCAATAGCGTTTCTCTGTGCTTGGTGTATGTTGCTGGATTGGGCCGCTCTGCCAGGGTAACGTTAATAGAAATCGCTTAAATATCTTCCCGGTTAGAAGACATGAAGCATGGCAAGCAAGTGTTTGCAGTTTGTGTTATCTCTTGTGGTTGTGGTTGTTTTTCTGTTTCTCTCCTCTATGTGTGTGTGTTTTTTTTAAGTGGTCTTGTGAAATGTGCTCCGGTCATGTGGTAACACGCTCCTGTGACACGGCAATGAGTTTTCAGTCAGGATACCTTCAGTGGCACAAGAGGTACTTTCTCACAGTAAGCAGGTTTCAAGGTTTCTAACCGGCACCTTTCCGTTTGGAGTTTGCTTGTTTCCCTCCTTGTGTTGCCCCGTGGGTTGCCCCTCAATTCCGAGTAGACATGCAATGTAGAGGAGGACCATGCTGGAAAAGAGAATCTGATGTGTTGCTTGTGTTTCCTGGGTAAATACATGGTGACTAAAATACCAGGTATGCGTCATCTGTTCAATCTGAAATTTTAAAATGCTTGTAAGCTTGTTTCAACTAAAATTTACTCTGACAGAGACATGCTTTGAACATTTGTGGCTTTGGGTTGAACTAGTGGTAGGCGATTAAGTAAAATACATTTTGGTTGTACATTATTTCCAGCATCAGTTACTGATTCAGCACGATATGTTCAAGCAGAATTCAGTAGGCTACGTCAGTGCGTGATGATGTACAGGCAAGAAATACCAAAAATCTCAACGAGTACTACATCGTGTACTCATTTTGTAGGCATTTATTTTGTTGTTTTGTTCACAATAGTTTCCACCAATGTACACGTATCAAAAGTCAGTTTAACCTGACTTGTATACTTGGAATCCCTGTCTCCTCGGCAGGTTTATACCACTAGACACACTGGGACTGGTGATCGTGTCAAAGCGTGAATATCTGTTGAATATCCAATATCTCTCTAAACAAAACTTTCAAAATACATAAACTGCTATTGAGATTATTTGAATACACCACCACAGTAGCGCTATGCTGCTATACATTTCACTTTCAGTTTGATGTTGGACGTTCCTGGCATGATTGTAAAACTTTTCAAACAAGGGGGTACTCTACCTACCCGGGCCAGCCACTAAACGCTGGCGAACGAACTGCCAGTTATGTGGAGGTGGTTCGACAATCAGATATCTGATAAACTCCAGTTTTCTGGGAGGTGCAACGTGTCGCAGAGTGGTGCCGACTAATACCGGGAACACAACAAACACAACCTGTTGTACCATCTGAAGCAGCATCACTCTCTAGAACAGAGGTGTCAAACTAATTTTCACCCCGGGCCACATCAGCATTATGGTTGCCCTCAAAGGGCCGTTGTAACTGAAATTTACATTACTTACATGCATGCATTTTAGGATTATTTGTAGATCTTTTTCTAGTTAAACGCCGATATGGAAACACTGCAATCTAGCGGCAGGATGCCGTCATTTTGCGGGTCACAAAATCGAGATTTCGTTTATGGTCACTACCTGTCAAGCAGCATAGACTTTTATTTTAAGACAATTAAGCTTTTGCAGGCCACATAAAATGGCCAGATTCGGCCCGCGGGCCTTGAGTTTGACACATGTGCTCTAGAACATACTGACAGTCAGAATCTGAGGACCCATCATCGTGTTAAGTCGACCTGTAAAACCACCACCTGTTGTTACTGGTTATTGTTTAACTGCTGACTTTTGTATTTCTCCAGCTTTTACACTCTTGGCACTGTGGGTGTGGTTTGTTAAGCACTCACGCTGTGACTAGGGCGACGCCCGGGATTTTCCCGCTTTCAAGCCAGGTGTCGCGAGTCCCGACAAATATCTGTAAAACACTAAGACGTCCCAGTTTCCAACATTCAACCACTAAATCATCCCGGTTTTCACCACTACTATAATAATCTGAACAATATTATACTTGTTTACTAAAGACTCGATGACCGGTATGAGTCCCGGTGTGTCTAGCGGTGTAGACCTTCCTGCTGTGCCGGTTTGTTGTTGTTCTAAGATGGACGTCTGCATGCGCAGACAGCCGTTGTGACGTAAATGGTTGTATTTTTCGGTGGCCTTTCTAGTGTCAACACATTGCATTACTATCGCAGTTATTATCGTATCGACTGATATGAAAACATATATTGTGAGATCGATTTTGGCCATATCGTCCAGCCACAAATGTGTTTGTTTGCTGATTGGCTGGTTTATTTCCAGAATCCTCCCTGTGGATGTATTTCCAAACTCTGGTCTCCCTCCGTCTTTACACTTTGACGAGTAGAACCGTAATTGAAGCAAAGCCAGTTGTCCATTTTATTTTGTAAATTCAGAACAGGCTTATGGTTAGTTATTATCAAAAATATGCATTTAGCAGATTCCAGAAAATTCCCCAATAGGGAACAGGAGAGAGTACAGTGGAAAGGTCACAGTAGCATGCGTCAGCCTGCTAGCGTTCGCTAGCATGCATCTCCTAGTGGGATCCCCTACAGGTAGAGCACAGGTATGCTATACAACATGCTATACCATGCCTGCATACATGCTTTCTCTCAGTTTGCTCTGCTTGCTTGCGCACATTTAATCACATGGTGTAGTGCGGTTTCTTCATTGGCTGATGCGGAAAGCCTTGGAGTGAATCAGGTTTACTTTCCTCCGGGAATGGAACTGGATGATCCGTTTTTTCGTCAGCACTGTTCTTGTGCTTGTCAAATATTGTCTTTTTAATATTCTGCTTTCGCCAAATGAATGAGACTTGAAGGGGAATTTGACTTCTGATTGAACACCCACGGCATAGGTACGCTTCTGCATGATTTTGAGTGTAGTCCGCTAAAAGTAAAGAATTCAGTGACATCTGGTGCTTAATGATGTGAAGATGATGAAACTATTTTACATATGTGCAGACTCCACAAAAATGAAAATTTTTGAAGATGAAGCTGGCTGTTAACCCATAAGGCGGCGGTCTCTGTAGGCTACAACGGTGTCGTCGCAGAAGTGTAATTCTCCCTTTCCTACACATTGCAAAGTGAGTGCAAAAGCTCAGACAGTGATATCATGGAAGAAGAATTTAGAATAATTCTAATGAAAATTAGACACGACTGTTTGACTCGCTGGACTTTTTCCTGCTCATTTTATATGTAATAGAACCAAGGACACCTGGTCCCATAGTGAAGAGGACATAATATTTTCAGTAATTAGGCTGGTATTTTAATTTTCCATTTAGACCACCCAGCACAGGAACTGTATGTGTCTTGATTTCCTTTCAGCCAGGCAGAATACTTTTCAGTCTCTGCTGCTAGTAGTGCCTGACCCAGCTAAACAAGCCCCATGGCCGAAAATGTATTATCCTTTTGACACAAATCATATCATCAATCATTCCCGAACATTGGTTGATTCAGAATAATTATCTGTAAAATGGCACAAACCCCACTGCCGATTACGTTCTCATATTTGCTTTTGGAGGTCTATTGCTAGCAACCAACTTGAACGACGCTCCCACCTGGGAGCTGCTGAAGTGATTCCATCAAGAGCATGGATGGGGACGAGGAACACGGAGGTGGAGGAGATAGCTGATGAGATACTTGACTTTAAAAGGGCTGTGTTCCCTCAGAAGTCAAATGAGATCTGTAATCAGGGCAATGTTTGTCCCCAATGTCTGTGTTGAGCTGATTTTGTGCGTCTGGTTATTTGTGGCTTGGGTAATTTGTGTCTCTCATTATTGCTTGGGTTGAGTCAGCTGCGAACCTCAATCTTCCTCATTAATTAGGATCACTAATGTCTTAAGCAAGTCTGATGGACTGTGCGGTGTTGTCGTCGAGCGTAAATTCAAAGGTTCAAACGCGGAGATATATGGCCATTAACCGCAACACAATGGAAATGCAAAGGTTGACATCGCTGATCATAATCACGACATCATATGCAGAAATCCATAGAGCTGTACCCTAAAATCAATCATCATTCAGACAGCAAAGAGTCAACTCAAATGATCCAAGTCCACTTTATTTATGTGCATTACAATAACTGCATGGAACAGGAAATGGATGCTTAAGATACAGAAATTGCATTACGTGTTATTCATGAGAATAGCTATCCGAACGAGCTGAAGTTACTCAGTCTTGTTTTGTATGCAATTGATTGTTTGTATCACATAATATGAATCACAACTAAATAATACTCATTTTTTTTGTACATATCTATAACGAATCGTCAAATAATCATATTGAACTGGAGAATTGGAGTCGACTTGTAAAATTTAGCAAAGAGTCAGAGCACTCTTCCCTGATTGGTTGGAGAATCCGTCTTGCCTGTCAATCACAGGTGCGTGAAATGCAACACTTCTCCATGGCGGAGAAACGTAGGGAGGGAGGGGACGTTTTTTGGTTTAGTTTCCAAATCTTGCTTCTTCAGCTCTTTTCTGCCCTTTCTCTCTCTTGACATCTTTCAAGCCTTAAACCTACAGCGGATTTAATGTATGTGAAGCTAAAAATCTAGGCCAATATGGGAAGTCATGTTTACGCAGAACATGACGTAGTTTGCTCCTAGTTAGAGATGTCACAGAATAATCGATTATTCGATTATTCTTTCATGGTGGCAAGAATAGATTTTTCATTTTTGGGTCAACAACTTTTCCTTTGCATACTATTTCTATTTATTGTTTATTTATTTTTTAACATGTTAGTATGTCTTCTATGATCTTAAACATAGTAATCTATGCTATTTTTTCACTGTGTCTCAAATAATAGAAACCTGTCCCAAATGAGGGTTGGGTGTTGGTATAATGATTGAAGCAAATAGAAGCCCGGGGTTATAGTTAAAATGTTACGCTAACTGAGCAAAACCCGTCTTAACTTGGCTGAACTGTGTAACAGTGGAAACCTGCTTCAAATCATATTGAATAGTTAGGCTACTCTGTAAATAATGCACACGTAGACTGCGTCATACTTTTATATCAGGTGTTTTGCAGTCAAAAGCGTCAAATTAATAATAATATAATAATTATAATAATAATTAATAGTAAAAAGACTTCACTGCCCAGACTACTTTGGATTATAGCAAGCAACAAACGCAGTCATATTGAACGTTTTCCACTTGATGTTCGATGAATGGGGAAACTATAGGCAGGAGGCAGAGCGCTAAGTACGACGCAGTCTATGTGTGCTCTATTTATATTGTGAGTAAATTGAATAGCCAAAGCCTTAAATACATTTTAAACTCAAAGCACACATCTATGTCGGGACAATGTTTCTGAATGTCCGCGTCCAAAATAGACCGCAGCGGGGTCCTATTTGAAGAATACAGGCACGTTACATTCGTGATCTCTGTGCGTTGCTCTGTTAAAACTAGGATTCTAGTTCTTGTTTGTGTCGCGCTACAAATACGAGGGACTATATGCTTTGGGTTTAACGAAACAACTCAAAATGACGATGACAAATGAAAAGTAGCTGAATGCGCGAGGCAGACAGATCACGAAAATGTAAGGCCAACTGATGGACGATATTGGCTGCAGCAACAATACTGCCTGCAATTGTTCATGGTGTTCATTTGTGGCCCTGACTGCGCATACGAATCATCGATTATTCGCTCATACCACCCAACGATTATTCGACCATGGCAGAAGTAAATTGTTCACATCCCTACTCCTAGTCCCATGACCACGACGATCTGCCCCGCCCTACAGCCCTACATTTACTCATGGGCTCTGGAACGACTGGACCTGCAGTCAGCCAGGCTCGCAGTCTCACTCTTATTTCTCCTGCTGTTTGCACACTGACTCATTCCCCCGCTCCTCGCCCCGGCCTGCTGCAAGACATTTACTTTATGCGGTATTCTTTTTCACTTTAACCTCTTTATTATCGCCGTCTATTCCATTTCCTGCCTGACCCCTCCTCCTCTCTTGATCCCTCCTTCCCTCTGCTTCTCTCCCCGCCTCTCAGTGCTGTCAGATCAGGGAATCTCTTTCACTTCACTTCTTATTTAGGTTAGATGTACTCCGGGCCTTTCTCCTCGGCACTGCGGTGGGACTTAAAGGCACAGACTTATTCCCCACGTTGCAGCCTAGTCGCGGCCTCCGTGGGAACACTTCCTCCTCGACTGGTGTTTTGGATGAGCTATTTAGGCCACGTTGTGTTGACACATAGCATCACTCCGTCATGGAAACGGTAGTAAAGGTTCAGGAGACATGCCCCCACTGTTGCTGGTTTCCATGCTTAGTTATGATATCAATATGCAACAAACGGTGAGTTCTTGGTGTGGTTTTTGGGAGCTGTATTGAACAACATGCAGCCTACCACAGCACTCATTTCTGTGATCGACAACACAAACCATGAACAATAATGATCCCAAGAGCCAAGCGTTTATGCAACTGGGCATACTTAGTACACAGCTATTGCAAATCCTGAATATCAGTAGACATCCTCTCTGATCCTGTTTAACCACACCCTAATATCCTGTTTTACTGTTTCTTATTGTGTCATATGATGAGAAGAAAGGCTGTTGCTCACTCTGGTCTTTAACACTGTCAGTGTAATACTCTCAAACAACACAAAGCTACTTTACTTGGCGCGTGTGTGTCTCGCATGAGGCGTTGTTCTAAACCATTTAGATGTATTGACTCTGTAAACATTGCTCACTCTAAACAATCCCGGGTTCCTTCTTCAAAAGTGTCAATTCAAATTGTGATACTGTACTGTACTGTACTCGCTTGTATCCGAGCCCAGCGTCGTTGGGGAGCTTGTCGTGGGTCAGCGGCACCACGGACTCTCTTTGAACACAGCGGTCGAGTGTTAGCGTGGAGTGTGCGCGGCCGCCGAGGCCACGTAAACAGCCTGTCTGTGGGGCTCCAGAGGGACGCTGGCAGCTCCTCGGTCGGGTTCCCTGACGACAGTAACCGAACAGCGCGCCCCTCCCCTCCTCAGCACAGTCCCTGGTGGTGTGGTGTGGTGTGACCGGGAGGAGTTGAGACGAGAGGGGAGACAGGATCCAGGAGTCGATGTCTTATCTGTGCAACCCGAGAGGCTGCCAAGAACGATTGTTCAGATCGTCGGTTATTCAGATGGATTTTTGATTATTCGTCATGGTAATTTATTAGTCAACTTCCAAATTAGGTTTTTGTTGCTTGTTGACATTGGATATGGATGGCATTCACAGGGGTTGGAATAGGCTAATGCAGTATCGAAGAAGAAGAATATCGGAGAGTCTGATTTTCGGTTGATTCATTTTTTTCTGACCCATTGTATTCTGTGCGAGTAAAAGTGAAACTTTCTCTCTCCAGGTGAGATCGGCAGCTTCAGCAGAGGCTTCTGGATGCTGTGCCTCCTGTGGCTCAGGTGAAAGGTAAGCTGAGCTCTCACCTGTCGGCCTCCACTCTGGCAGCATGAATAAAACACAGAGAAGCCATTTACCCCCGACTGCTATGTCGACACTCGCATGGCTAGCTTCAGTCGGTTGCTTGTCGGCATCGCAGCATGTCGGAGAAATAGAATTAGGTACCAGGAGTGCTAGCTAATGCAAACAATATTGTCTTGTCAAGTAGTTTGTAAGGTTCTGTGAGGTTGAATTTCTTTTGGGTCATCCATAAAAAAAAACAACAACAAAACAAAAACCTGCTGTACTTCAGTGCCCTAACAAACCATTATACTCCGTGTATGTAAGCAAACGCTCCTGCAGATCCTGGGGGCTCGTAACAGACACCTTAAGATGGAAAAGGGACGGCCTCATTTAGTAAAGAAAGCAGGCTGGAGATAAATAGGGCAGGTCTCAACTGGTAGTCCATTGACTCAGTGTGTACCTCAGTTGGTTTATTTTTAAATGTGTACCCGCCACTCTTCCCGGGGACCACAGACGTTCAGTTCGGGGAGCGCTGCCCACCCCTGTAGTCCTCTTTCCTAGCCGGTGATTCAGAATTTGTTTGGATAGCAGGAGGCAGAATGTGGCTACGTGGGAGCAGTGAATGGCTTCGACAGAGCTGAGATGTGCAGCTTACAGGGTGTGTCAAAATGTATTTGAGTTTAAATGGAGCCAGCGCCCCATTGGGGTTTTCTGGGGACAGCTGGCTGCAGAATAATGCGAGATGTGCAAAGTCCCAGAACAGGTCTTTTTTTGCCAGAAGGGACGTTTTTTTTCGTGAGAAAAGTAATGTTCTAATGACTAGTTACCGTGTGTGCGTTTAGTTTTTTCTCTCTTCCTATTGCTCTCTTTCTCTCTGTCCGCTTTCCGTGTATTTTTGTAGTTAAACCACGTTGGTGCTTTTTGTGTTTTGCCTTGGAGACACAGCCAGATGTTAAGCACAGCCGCTTGTTGGGATTAAATGGATGAACCTGGGGTTCCTCTTCTAAACAGATTAAACATTCTTCCAGCCAGCATCGTTTGCATGGCCTAGAGGAATTACAACAGTTTAGCCGAGATCTAGGGATGTTCCCACCACGCCTTTTTTGAAGAGGTGAATACTGATTTAATGTCATCATAATCGGTAGGTGCAGAGATAACCAATTCTTGTACCAGCAACACATTTTTTGCATTTTTCCGTTGTGCATTTTTGTGTCACATTGGTTGGATTCTATACATCGCAGACTGCGTAGGCCTTCCTCTGATGAAATGTTTCTCTCCTGCAGTAAAACCATTGGGTTAGGCTTCAGGTTGTCTGCTGGCTCGGTTGGACGCGCAATCATTTTTCAAAGTGTTCTAATGACTTTGAGTGGAACAAAATGCTGTGTCTCTAAACGGCACACTGCACAGCATCCCAGCTCAGCGTCTCATTCTCAACGCATATACCCCAACCAATGACTCAACCGAGTGCTATTCTCGTAGTTGTTCAACCTCGCACTTGCACACACACATGTACACGCGCACACGTGCACACACACACACACACACCTTCTGATTTAATATGTTAAGTGTCCTTAATGTAGATGTGAGATTAGGCTGAAAGGCGTGTGCCTCCAGGTTTATGATGGTGTCTGTAACTTATCGTTCTTTAGCGGCTCAGTCCTCTGTTTATAATGCTCTATGGAGCGTTATAAACAAGATCCGTCTACTGTTGCACGTTCTGGTCGTCCATTTTGCACACTCGGCGTCAGCAGATGGGAGCTGGTTTAGTTTCTGTTAAATCAGCCCGGCTTTGTTCGTCTCAGTCCCACTGTGGCCACTAGGGGCACAGCTCTGAACGGCACTGATCGTTTACATTAAGGATAGTCGGAATGTTGTGGTTTGCTGTTACTTTCTTTGTTAGTTAAAGTTATCTATTTAATTTACTTTCCCGAGGCTGTGCTACATGCCCAACTGAGCCAACTAGGCCTGGGATTTTGATGTCAATGCTGGTTATTTTTGTGTTGTGGAACACTGGAACATTAAGTATTTGTTAATTCCCATGTAATAGTTTCCCATCGTATTGTTGTATATTGTAAATTCTTTATATATAATACACAATCGTAGTTGCTTAACACACACACACACACACACACACACATATATATATATATAGAGACACACACACACACACACACACACACACACACACACACACACACACACACACACACACACACACACACACACACACACACACACACACACAGACACACACACTCAAGAGTCACACACACACACACACACACACACACACACACACACACACACACACACACACACACACACACACACACACACACACACACACACACAGACACACAAACACACACACACACACACACACACACACA
>OMNS01079718.1:0-14262 GCA_900303225.1 Laemonema laureysi
GGGGGCCGGGGAGGGGGAGGGGCTGCTCTTGCTGCGGAGCTTCTTCAGAGTGTTGACGGCCACGTTGAGGTAGATGTTCTTACTGCTGCTGCGATCGTAGACAACCCTCTCCTCATCCAGCGCCTGAAACAGCAACACCCCGGTTGTTGGTTGTGATGCTGGCACATACACATGTTCTACTTGGATAACAATTTCTTTATTGACCATTAAAAAGTTAAAATACATTTAGTCCGGGTGATCAAACCACCAAAACAGTCTTCCCCTGGCTTCACTAAAATATCCGTTACCAATATAATTGGTCAAAATGTATTCCATGTAGTGATTCTACTGAAGAGCTAAATGTTACTAAATGTGCTATTTTGCTATTGTTTACATCCGTGGCAGGCAGGTTCATACAAAATGTTCTAAGGCAGAATCGGCACAACAAAGCGATTTTGACAAATACTATTGGTAACGGATGTTTCAGTGAAGCCAGGAGAGATGGTTACGATGGTTAGATCACCCAGACTGGTGGAAAACATTTCTTCATAAAAGGGCAACATCAAACATCTAATGAAATGGCTTAAGATGCAGAGCTCTCCTCGCACCATGTGGAAGGCAGCATCCTCGGATGGGCAGAACTTGACACATTCGTCGATAAAAATGTTGAGGTAGCGCTGGCGGACATTCGTGGGCACCTTGGCCCCGAACTCAGTAGGGATGATTGGGCGCTTCATGGAAGAGCTCTGGGAGAGGGAGGGAAACACAAGGTCAAATGTAACGTGCAATATGTTAAAGCTACATACTGCTGCTATCTACTGCTAGTACAGCTAGAAAACATCAACAAAATGCCCTGAAGAAATAATAACACTCCTAGTAGTAGTAATAATCCTTCCCCCCCGACAAGGCAAAGGCAAGGATAGGAGGGCCATGATCCAGGAGGAGGTGCGAGCGTCAATGGAGGAGGAGCGAGCCTGGACAAGATGGGAGCAGGCATGATTTCTCTGGCCAGCATAGAAATCATCGCTTTCATCAGAGGCCAAAAGCAGCTTCCAGGACCTCCTCCTCCGGCCTGCTCTCAGCGGCACAAAGCTGGGAGCGAAAGGTTGACCTGGGGAAGCAAACTCAAGGAAGAGAGCAAGCAAGCAGAAGGGCCACAAAGATGGTCACAGAAGCAGCCTCTCAAGGTGGCTGTGGATCAGGAGAGGAGAGTCATGGGTGAGGTAGTGCTACCTGGACACAAGCTGGGATTTGATCAATCCCAGCTGGGTCGCCTGGGTGAGGGTGTCTGTTGCAAGACCCGAAACACCTAATGAACCCAGGATACAACACTGAAGTGTGTCCAGGTGCATCGCAAGATGTATTCTACAAAGCTGATATTAATAATATTTAAATAATGCTGATATATATCAATATAATATAATGCTGATAGCTATCTAGCTACTTCTGGGACAGTCAATGACTGTCCATTGTCCCTGTTAAATAAATACAACAACATTAAAAATAAAATAAATACTAAAAATCTGTAAAATAAGGACATTGTTGAAAAGGCCAAACATAAACTAAAGTAGTACATTTGCAAGGTGAAGTGGTTTAACTATGGCCTTGTTAACACAAACGTTTTGAATGACAGAATCTCTCGCAGGAGCGTTGTAAAGTCACATGCTTAGCTACAGCGGCACAACAGCAAATCAAAAAAACACAACGGCATTTGGAAATCACAACGAAAAACAGGGCACCACAACGGCAAATCAGAAACTACAACCACAAAACAGAAAACAGCCACAACCCAGAGTACACAATGCACACGGGAGAAGTTTGCTGCCAGAAAGGCTTTAGTAGGTGTAGGGAGGAGGTTGTGGTGGATGAATGGGTCAAACACAGGACTTTTACCCAGGAGACCAGGGTTCGTGTCCCGTATTATTTTTAGACGTAGGCGCCTTTCATACCTGAGCTGTTTGGTTGGTTTTAATCGAACCCTGGAGCCGTTGTGACTCCATATTTGTCGTTATGCTGTTGTTTTTTGTATTTGTTGTTTTTCTATTTTGCCGTTGTGATTGGCACTTCAGGGCCACCGTATTTAGCCAATACGTCACCGGTCGTCAAGCAGTATAAAGCAAGGGGGCGTCATATGCAAATGTATCTGAAATATCACTGTGTTGTGCCTACTGTTCTGTTATGAGTCATAGAGCTGGCATTTCTTTTATCAAACATGATTTGCGGCATTATCCAAAGCAATATAAACTGGTACACCATGGCTGCTACATCGACGCCCATTCTCTGAGGTTGTGAGAACCATGGATGTGGCACAAATCCGAAACCTGTATGTAGTGCACATATCAAGCCGGGATCTGTGGTAAACCGCCCCTTACGTGTAAACAAGCTGAGACGATGGTGAGCATGTTGTGCCTTTCATGCAAACAGATTTCTTAAACCTAGATGCAATCGAAATTCAAAAGCGGTTGTAGAATCTCGATAATTCTCTCGCGTAAACGGGGCCAATGAAAAGCCTGCAGCATGCCATCAGTAACTGATGCTCCCAATGTATCGTCTGTTGGTACCTTCATGGTGGGTGTGTGTGCCAGTCTCTTCTGGACCACGGTGGAGGAGGTCTTGGACATGATGCCTGCTGACGTCTGAGGCTTGACAGACATGTGGGCCGGCAGAGTTCTGTTGGGGGCTAGAACTCGACTGCCCGCCGGCTTGCTCTCCACTGAGAACAAAACACACATGAAAAAAAACTTCGCTAGCACATGGTAATCCATAAAACAAAAGAATATATAGAACCCAGTTGTATCTCCAATACAGTGTAGATATACCACTACAACACTGTGTAGACTGTTGTCAGCACCACAGTGTTTCCACACAGTGTTACCTACATGCATCCAGCAGTGGTGCAGTGCTGCCGCTGGACTACTAGCGTAAATACAAAATAAATACTGACAGCAAAATAGTGCTCTGTTATAGAAGAAAGAAAACGCATGATGATACTGTAGGTGGCATTAGCTCATGAATGGCTTTAGAAAAAAGTTGGAGGAAAACTTCTATTCAGCCTCCTATCATAACAAGGCAGTTGATTTGTGGCAATGATTGGACAACGCACCACGTTGTCCAATCAATTGCCATATTATGATAACAGACTAAATAGTAGTCCAGAATTGCATTTGTGAATAAAATACACAGTATTCCGTAATTAATGATGAGCCGCTGATAAGCATTAGCATGTTAGTCTGAATGAAAAACACATAGCGCTGGGATCTTCCATTTGTTATGTTTCACTTTAAATTAAATTAAATAAAAAATCTAATTAAATTATGTAGAAGTTAATATGTTGATATTAGGGCTCAAACCGGAAGCTTTTGGCTGGGAAACACCCTAACCACTATATCCTGCCCCCTGATGTCATTATGTAGTTACTGATGATTTTATGAAATTACTGATTCAGTATGGATTGGATTTACAGATGACAGAATGAGGAAGATGTTGGTTCAGATCCGGTCAGTTAAACATTCAATGTTGATTGAAATAATCATGCTCATATGTGTTGTTTTGATTGTCATGCTTTCTTAAAAACACTAAAAAATACATTGGCAGCGGAAACATTTCTAACAAGCGCAGAATCATTTAGCTGGCTATGTTTTTCATCTGGCTGGCTACTAAAACAAGTGGGGAACAAAAACACAACAAGGGACTTATTATTAATAATAATAATAATAATAATAATAATAATAATAATAATAGAAAGTAGCCTACATATTTAATTGTGTAGAACAGAAGAAACTGTTTTATGAAACCCAGATTGTGGGATGGCTACAAACTGTGTTTGCGCTAACATAAATAACAAAAATGTGGCTGGCATGCTATTTGTTGTCATATATATTGTTATACCTATTATCTATTGGAATGAATGCACCAGAGACCTACTGGAAACACTGATCACACTGATCATCCCGCACGTGCACATCATCACCGTGCACTTCACACACAGCCTCAGCACCACTGCTGGAAGAAATATGAGGGGAAACACTGGCCTCATTTTTCTCTTTTGGATAAAAGTGTCTGCTAAATTAAAACAAATGTATTCAAAACCTAACAGCAACTGATGGATTCCGTCCCAAAATGCTTCTTTTTTTTTAAACCAGCCTACAGGTTAAAATATTGAAGGTTGATGTGTTGGTACCGGGTTTGGAGGAAGATGGTGCAAGCGGGTTGGGACGGTGTGCAATCCTCTTCCTCTCCCCTGCGAAGCTGGAGCTCGGGGAGGCTGAAGAGGTCTCGCCTCCAGGGGTCTTGACTGCAGCGGTCTTAACCGATGCACTCTTGACAGCGGCGGCCAGCTGCGTTGCCTGCTGCTGGGCCAGCTGCAGCCGCTGGTAGCAGATCTCCTGTGCCGTGGGCCTCCGGTACGGCCTCACCGCCGACTTGGAGGCGGCCTCGGCCTGCCAAAGAAAGTCAGCCGCATTACAAGAGTGTTGATGCACATGATTCCATTATCTGGACTGCATGATTTTTACAGCACAGGTATAATTAAAATCTAAATCTGGGCAATCATTGAGTTAGAATTGAATGGTAACTAACCCTCGTGATGAATACATTGTTAAATTGATAAATAATTGTTATATTGTCTGTTTTTGGGTCCATTTTGCTTAAAACTTCTCACTTTGATGCGAGTAAGGACCTGGATTCTTCAGCATAGTCTTTTGAATATAAAAGCCAATGTCCTGACGACGATGATTACGTTATACATGATACATGAATGTATTCTATTGTACCATTTAAATGAAACAAATAGCAACCAAGCATTTAGTTACAAGGGTATTCCTACTACACGCATCGCTGGACCAATGAAATATACTAATATATATATATATAAGCAGTAACATCTCCCTTACGTTTCCTTTGACAGCACAATGGGAGACTCTCTTCTTCTGGCCGGGGAAGAGAGTGGTTAAAGTGCTCTCGGTGGATTCATCCTCCTCTTCACAATCTCGAGACGGCTAGGAGAACAAGAACACGGTCAAACTACGTTCAAAGAGTTTAGCAAAATCCGTCAAAACATTGGCTTCTTTAACAGAAACTATTAAAACCTTAGACGTGGCCTATCATTCTGCCCTCTCACTGGGGATAGCTACGGTACTCACGGTTGTATCCTGTATGATAAGGTGGGTTGGTCTTCTCTGGCAGAGAGAGATAATAAATGGTATTTGTTTATCTTTAAAGCCCTTGTTGGAAAGCTACAACCTAACATCTCAATGATGCTGAATTGGACCCTGGACCCTATCGAACTTCCTCAAATGAGTACGGTCTGAATTTGGAAAGCCTTTGATTTTAGTGCCCCAAATTCTTGGAGTGATCGCCAACACACGCTAAAAATCAATACTCTACTAACCTATGGACAACTTAAAACCATGATCACAAACCTCCCTGCTTCAATGTGCAATGCCTATTTATTTAACTTGTCTGTAACTCAACATAATTGTAAATGAGGGCAACATCAATGGTTCTTTGAGTTAATTAAAGGTGAATACACAAGAAGAATACAGAATGTGGTCAAAACAGTATTCAACAAGACAATCATAATGAAGACTATCTGTCTATATCACTGAGGGTGAAAAGAAACACAATACAGGAGATGAAACTGAAGGCTAATAGGGTGAAATAGTTCACATTGCAGTTAATGTTTAATGTTCTCATTGTCTGTGGGTTTTCAGAAAGACTTGCTTAATCGGCTACAAGAAGGTGTGTTTGATTTATTGACAAGGTGAGTGTGTTAGATATGTTATCAAAGTGTGTCACACAGGTGATTCCTACTCATCGAAAACACATAATGAAAAGGGAGTCATTAGCAGCAACAGCCCACAGAAAAGTATGTAATAATTATTATAACTATGTGGGCTAATTGAGAATTGAAAGTGTTTGAATATTAGTGTTTGAATATGACTTACTTTGAACAGTAACATTAAGGAATGTAAGACATGTTGCAATGTTTTGTTTTGCATTTCACCCCCACACATAGTTCACACTTTTGTGTGCAGTGTGCTGTGCACATTCTAACTAACAGGAAATAGTTTTAGATAACATTTTATGATAGATTGTCAGAATAAAAGTTTTTAATATTTACTTGCTGGGTGGCATGGCCTGCAAAGTAAATACCTTTACCAGAATACCTGACACACAATAGCCCAGTAGGCCATGACATAAAAGAGGAAGATACCTTTTTGTTAGCCCATTCTGTGTCACTGCAAAGTGTAAAGAAAACATCAATACCTGTTTAGCCTGCCTTCCCTTGTCTTCTTTCCTGACATCTTTGGATTCGTTGAAGATCCTCAAACACTCCTCCATTGGATCGGAGTCAAAGTCCATGTCCTCCTGGAGGATGGACAAGTCCACCCCGCAGTAGTCCATCTCTGCCTGGCCATCCTCCATACTCAAGTCACCGCCCTCGTCCTCTGAGGAAGGCGGCTGAGACTTCTGTGGTGCTGGCTTGACGGCCCGGTACCTCTTCAGAGCGTCAGCCGACTTCCTTACCAGCATCTCGTCCCCCTCATCATCATCATCATCATCATAATCGTCGTCCTCTGACATAGCGCCAGCCTCTTCGGGGCTCTCGTCGCCAAACAGATCGGCGTGGCTCAGGCTTGGCGTTCGCCGCTTGTCCTTCACCTTTTTTGCCTCCAGGGGACGGCTTTTGCTCTTCGCCGTGACCTTATTGCTGCCAGAGCTACTCTTAACATTGCCGCTGTTAGAAGAGCTTTCGCCACTGCTATTGGAACTGTTTCGACTGTTCTTGCTCCTGTCGTTCAGCCTCTTACTGACCTCCTGCTTGCCGTTCTTGTGCTGGTGATCCTTGTGCTTGCTGTGCTCCTTCTCCTTGGCCTTCTTGCTTTCCCCTCCACCGTTTTCACAGCCCTTGGCTCGCTCTTTACTTAAATCACCCTTGACCCTCTCCACAGACTTACTTTTCCCCACATTTCTCTTCTCCTCTTTGAGTTCTCTGGGTACTTTATTACTCGACTCCTTCACCTTACTCTTGTCCTCTTTCTTTCTCTGACTGTGGCCATCCTTCTTCAGACATTCATTGCTCGATTTCTTAGCCGTGCTTTTCTCCTTACTGCTGTCATCGCTGCTGCTAACTTTACTGCTGGCTCCCTTAATTGCCTTTGCTCCTTTCAACACCTTGTCAGGTTTGCAGTTTTTGCCGTGACTGGGTTTAGCTGCCAACCTCTCATTCTCGGTGTTGTCCTTTTGGCGACATGGTTCCCAACCCTCCGAATCCCCGGCCATCTGTTCCTTTACCTCCTCTCTGCCCCTCTGCAGGAGTGAGGTCACCAGACCCTTTGGGGCGTCCTTCTTCCCGGTCCCAACGGTCACACCACTGCCGACTCTCCTCTGGAGTCGGTTGAGTGAAGTGGGTCGGTACTCAGTCCCGGAGCATTCCTCATCGGTATCTGAGAAGGTGTATTTGTGTGTGTTTATGCTCTCCTGCCGTGGTTTTTTGGCTGTTGGCACGTACTCCTCGTCCGTGGTCGACCTCCCCGCTTTCACTTGTTTGGATGTTTTGTTTGCTTCTTTCGTACTCTCGTCCTTTTTGTGCTTTCCAGCAATTCTTGCAGAGTAGTTGGAGAGCGGGTCGTATTCCATGTCTGTAGACGGCTTGGAATTGTCCAGAGTGTATTTAACTTTGGAGGATGTGTTATTTGAATACATAGGGCTAGGAAGAGAAGGGACGTGTGTAGTTTGTGTCTGTGTAGCAGGCTTTTTCATCAAAGTGGGAACATATTCCATGGAATTAGCACTGCTCCCCTTAATGTCTGAATCCAAGGTGTATTTGCTACTGCAAGGGGTGGGGTTGTATTCGGATGAGGTCATTTGATAACTCCCAGGGTCATAGGCCAAATGAGAGGCCACTGCTTTGGGACAGGGTTTTTTAACAGCTTCCACTGTAGACAAGCAGGTGTTGGATGTGGGTTCATACTCTTCCTCTCCAATCTGAGAAAGCTTCCTCTTCTCCCGCTCCACTTCATTTTGGACCTTTTCGATGGCCTGGTTGACAAGCTCGAGAGCACCATTGAGATCACCTGACTCCCCATCCTGCTGCTCTTGATGTGGTACAACCTCTGGGTTGAAAGGATCATATGCTTGCTCTAAACAAACAAAAAAACAGTTAATAGATTTTGAAGACAAGCGTAGACGTCTAATGCAATGGAATACAAGCAACGTAACTAACACCATTGTGTTCAAGTCAAGGAAATGGAACATAAAATACAGGACGCGGGAAGAGGACACAATAATGCATCGTTTAGCTAAAGGTTAATACAAATATACAATAGTGATTGGATGCACCTTTTTGCTTGGAGTCAAGTTCTCTCTGCTTTCTACTATCGATTGCTGTTCCATAAGACGCTCGTCTCTGTTTGCTATGCCTGAAGTGACAGTATGGTCTGTTGCACCCATTTTTGTCGCCTTTGACGTCGGTATATTCTGTGTAAAACGGACAATCAATCCCTCGGAAAAACCCGGTGGACCTCAGCATGATCTCCGAATAGTTTTCTCATAACCGCATGTAACCGTGTAACTTAGTTTCGAATTACTTTAAGATGAAGAACAAACGGAACACGGCTACAAGCAGTGGAACAATAACAACGTCCCTAAGGCGCCATATTGGATGGTCGGGGAAATTTGTCGCGAGACGCCCCACGTGTCGCACTTGTCTACGTCATTTTGAATATACACGCCCCCCAGTGGCGCGCGCACATCCACTTGCTACTGCTATGGTTAGCTGAGGTTGCAAATATACAACGGATACAAATAATGCATGGTATAGTACATGTTTTTTGTTATGGCAACACTTATATATCCCATGATGACTGCCGCAGCCAAGAGGAGCTGGTATTTCTCTGTGATTTATCGTTAAGCATCTATTATACAGGCACGCCTCAAGGACAGCATGGCATTTTAGCCTATTCATTGTGTCTCAATGGTGATGGTTTATACAGTAGTCACACATTTCGTCGTGAGCTCATTAGGCAACGCCAGTTAAACTTACAATGTTCACCCTTTATAGGCTACGGCAATATAAACCCTGGAAAAAAACAAGGCAGGTGTTCAACACTTTATTTCACAGGCATCCAGAGAGCAACATCACTGGCAGTCCCGCGGCAGACGTATTCGATTTAACCTGGAAGAAAAACACGAAATGAGACGTGCGCAACATACGCATTAATAAATCACAATTACCTCCACGCAGACAGATTATAGCGTAATGCCCACTCGGGCAGGCAAACGAGGGAAAACATTGAATTAAGGGACTGCTGGCAACAAACTTCTGATAGGCAAAAGAGCAATAGGTTTCAATGGTGTGCCTAACCAATACATTTCAAATTGTTTCATAGACCTCTTCAACTGAAAAATCAAACAGTTATTTACTCGAAAGGTTCGTTAGGATCAGTGTAGTCAAGACTTCCTTAAGACTAACATTGCAAAACAGCACCCATCCAGTGCATCCACCCATTTCCCCAAATGAATATATTCTGTGTAGTCCCAACTTTGAAAATAAATGACAGCAGTATCAGTACGGTGCAGGGTTAAATTATTACATGCAAAACACATCCGTGACATGTAACGAAAGTCATTGACTTTCTAAACACTTACAACTATTTTCATGACCTACCTTCAGCGGCCTTCCGTTTGTCCGAAACCTAAACACTAATACGAATCACGCTTATATTCACTCCTGGACACGTGATGCAATTAGCAAGCACCAATTAGAAATTACCATAAATTAAACCTGTATAAAAGTTCCATACATTGTTTTCAATGGCTTCTCTTTTTCAATTAACAAGTCAATTGCAAATAATTATTCTTCAAAACTTGAGCAAAATGTGGATAATGGTTGAGAGATTCTGATATTTACAATAACCAGCCTGTACTTTTTCATTAAAAACTGATACTGAACAGTTACTACTGATCCAAATATGAAATAAAATGTGTCACATCCATTTCCTTCCTCTGTAATCCCACCATTAACAACTTTTCTCACTGTCCCTCCTGCCCACCCACCAGACTCTGCTGTTGGGAGTTCAGCTCTGATGGCTGCCAGCTGCTTACTTTCTGCATCTTCATCATACTGTCTTTCTTGGCCTTGGTTTATTCTCTCATCAAGCATTTTATTTGTGTCATATGAACACTAAATTACTTCATTTCGGGCGTCGCATCCCCGCTGCAATTGCTGACTCATCCACTAGATGTCACCATAGATTCTTTGAGGCCGTCTGTTAATGTTGATCGTTTCACCTGTGTTTATTAATTCATTGGGGAATGAGTCAAAACGTTGACCCAAATAAAGGAAGTGTCTAGTTCATGAGTTGATGTAACACAAGTCTCTAAATCAGTTGCATGGCTGAGCATGTGTCTTGAAATGAATGTGACGTGAAACTTTGAAGAAGACACCAGGAATGCTATAGGGATATGTTCAAAGTGTTCAAAGTGAAAACTTAAATTAAAAAATTAATTAAAAAAGAGTGTAATTATTAGCAAGTAAGTCATTTACCATAAAAGTACCTAATAGTCATTAATTCATTAAAGTTGAGATAATAAGAAATAAAGTTTATTATTTGTTATGAAATGGTTGTTTGGTCTAGCCCAGTCAGAACCTGACAATGCAAACACTCATGGTGGTATCTCCTCATCTCCCAGTCAGCCAAGAGTGCACAGCAGTTGGGTCATCCACACGTTCGGTCATCCACATGTTCACAATGCACATTTGACCAAGCAAAAACTAAAAAGTAAAAAAGAGGTGGAACTCAGGAACCCTACATGGAATTACTAGCTTTGACAGCATCCCAGTAGTCTTTAAATGCTAAGGCCTATATGGACAGAATGCATGTATATTTTAAATGCATAAAATATAAATGAACCCTCAGAGAATGAGTTGTTATCCCTGGTGACTGCATGTGCTAGAGATACTGTACGATGCTCCTGTAGTAGGCCTCCTACCTATCTGACTCACCAGACAAGTAGGACAATCTGTAGTTATGAAACATGAATGTTTTAAAACTGTCTCACTATGAATTGGATATTTGTAGAATGGATTTGGAGTTAAAAGGTTTTGGTTTTGCACTATTTTGCCTATTACTTCTTAACATTATTATTTTTTTTAAGTGTCATAGGATGTTGGCTGTAATTGAACCAGAAACCTCCAAAACAATTATTCTGCCCTAATTGTACTTGGAGCGTTGCTAAAGTCATAACAAATGCTAACTCGGGCACAACACAGGGCCTAACCACACCCTCCAGCAAGGGTGCAGCTTGGCACTCTGTCAGAGTCAAGTTTATCCATAATTATCATAGATAATTATGCCCTTTTCTAAAGCAGAACCAGTCCAGCTGTCTTCACTTCCTCATAGAGATCATATAAACATATCCCATAAGACCTTTGCCAATGCTGTTGCCCAGCTGGATTAGCTTGTGCAGAAGCTGGCAGAGCAGCACCTCTCTACATCTTGCTGGAGGTGTATATAGAATCATCGGCATAGACTCAAAATTATTATATAGACTAAGTTGTCGACATAATTTCAACACAGTGACTTACCTGTTGTTAACTATTAAATATTAAGCTCATTGTTCATTTGAATGTGCAAACATTATTATGTTAAGTTACTTTTTGAAATGTACATGAATGAAAATAATTTGCATACCATTATTCTTAGGGTTCAGGGCACTGACTGTTCCGGGGGGAGAGAAGAAAGAACAGACAAAAGAGAATAAATGTTTTCAGGATAAATAAAACACACACACACACACACATTAGCTAACATATAGCAGGCTAGTGCCAGGAGTTGCCTCTTGTGTGCGGTGTTCCACATGCTTTCCCAGAAGGCCGGGTGATGGTGGTGAGGGCCGGGCCGTGTGAGTGGCCCTGAGCCCCAGCGGCTGAAGCAATATTTACTCGGACAGACCTGGACTTTGTCATCGTTCACTGACGTCCCCGAAACGTCAATGAGAGCCCCATTCAGACCAGCAATGATCACATCCATCTGGGCTTAGAGGTGAGGTTTACTGTGTCCCCTCCGCTACACACACTCACACATGTCTAAACCTTACTCTTTAAATATGAGTCACAGTGTCGGAGCCACAAACTGCAGCAGGATTAGCTGTTAGATGTTAGAATGGCTGAGCCAAATGATTACAGTGATCGAATTTCAGGATGAGGTTTACTGCAATACTTTAATCTCTGCTGCACTTTCAGTATTTAAGCATCAATTAATTCTATCACAGAATTAGATAATGGTGCGTTCTTTCAATGGAAGTCCTATTGCTATTGAGGCTCAAATAATTTACACAGTATTAGGCACCCAAATAATTTACACAGTATTAGGCACCCAACACAAGAATGACACACATACAGACATGGACTAGACAAAGATGGAACCTCACCTCATGCATATCAATGACAACGATAATACATTGATGATAAACAAATACATTAGATAATTGTTGGCTAATTATGAACATTCTTAATTCCTTTTAATGATTGTCTTATTAGTGTTTTTTAGTACAATGAATGGCCTTGTGTTTGAATGGTGCTATATAAATAAACTTGCCATGCCTTACGACAGTCAGATAGCGCTATTATGACCCGTCAGTTCCACGTTACATCAACAGGCGGCGCTAATGACTAAATTGACCGAGCTTGTCTTGCGCCACATTCATTTTCATATATATATTTATATATGAAGTTAAGTTAAGTGAAGCCTTTAATTCGTCTATTCGTTTGTTGACTACGTGTTTATCTCTCACTTTGACTGAATAAAAAGTGCAGAAGAAATTGATAAAAAGTCAAATCTGCTACGGTCTGGTGTGGTCGTGTCTCGAGCTCTAGCAAGCGCAACAGGATGTTGCGTCATGCTAACTATTTTTGTTGTTGTATCGTTAATGTGGTGTTTGAGTTTGATCATTTTGTGGAGCATCCTTATCTATATATTTTCTATGCTTGTTGCCTGTAGAACAAAGTAGGGCCTACGTCCCAGGAGTATCATGCCGTGTTTAAATATATCTCAAGAGATACATGCCATTTGTAGAGTGAACAGGAAACTCCCATGTAACCCTTCTGGATATTGACACATAGGCCAGTAGGCATTTAGAATGAGATCATATCAGTTCCCCAGAGTAAACGTGACAGAACGAAGCTCTTGCAGCAGGTTGCATCAGTCTTGTGAGAACGGGCACAAGAAAGCTCTATCGAAGCCACCCGACAGGTGAAACCAACAAGGTGAAACCAACCACATTACTGTAAAAGGTGACGACATGACTGGGCTCTTGTTTATCAACAGTCAAGGACAAGTGTGGCTAGATGAAGGTATCGTAACGTTAAAAGGGGTTAAGCGGGTTGTTGTATGAAAGCATACAACAACCACCTCACCCTTCGCAAAAACGAGAAGATGAGGATATGAAACCAGTGATACGAGTGTGAGCATGAAACTATGATGCTATCTGGGTGACTTTTTTCCTTTAGAGCAAAGACAAAAAAGACAGAAGTGTGGTTCAAAGCATTTTTATTGCATTTTTTTTTTTAGAAAACAATACAAAATTCTGTAGCAACAGTCAAATGTTGCTTTGAGTGAACTGCAATCATTCACATGGTACAGTAAAGTGCTTATTTCGAATCAAAATGTTCCTATTTGGAGAATGTATTTACATTTTCTTTCAATGACTATGGTCTCTGGGTAGATCAGAGCACATGAAAAAGTTAAAAATAAAAAAATAAAAATAAAAAGAGGGAGGGAAAAAAAGCAGAATTGATCTGACCTCTCCATGTCTATGAATCAAATTTCTCAACAACATATCGTTGTTGGTTTGCCTTTGGGCTACATTCAAATTGTGGAGAAGTCTTAATTGACTGAATTTTTTTTCAAAAAAGAAAAAGAAAAACGATATAAAAACGTATGAGATGAGGGGATCATTTTATCCTCGACTCAATAAAAGGCAGTCCAAAGTTACTGCAAATTACTGCCAAGTAGAAATGGTGAAGACCAATGAAAACTCTCATAACCAAAAGGATATCAGAGTATGGCTGACTTCTGTGCATTTCTGAGGATCACAAACCTGACAAATAGGTAGAAACTTTGTTTGTCCGTTAATCAAGGGAAGAGAAAGGCAGAAATACTGAATAGAAGATTACCTTAATCACCTTAATGCTTTTTTTTTTCTTTTAGAGATTATTGGTTGCAAAGTACTCTGACTGCAAACACAAATTCAAGTAAGTCTTACTATAAGACATAACAG
>OMNS01079720.1:0-12453 GCA_900303225.1 Laemonema laureysi
AGCATATATATATATATATATATATATATACATATATATACATATATATACATATATGTAGCGTACCATTGTGATATTGGCTCTTTGTAATACGAATGCTCCTTGTTTCACCGCCATTCTTAGTAGTTTGATGTAAATATTTGAATAGTTTGCTTTGAAATACTAATGACCTTATGCGCAATGCCATCATTGCCAGTGGCATTAGATGCAATGCACCATGGGCCAATGTAAGAAATAACACAACGCGCTGGCTGACCACACACACACACCGGATACAAACCCCTCCTTTACTCACAAACACCAAGAACATTTGAAGCACACTTTCCAAGCCAGAATACATAGTTATATAGCAACAATATTTTAAAATATTTTGGATTATGTCACAGTTGATCTAATAAAGAGGTTTAAAAAATCTCCCATCACGTGTTGGATTATTTGGAGAGATGAGCACCAAAAGTGCACATTGCACCTCGTGTTTTGACCATTATTTTGTTACGTACAGTACACTCATGCTGTCTGCATCCAGCAGCTTCCAGTGTAGCTCAGACCGATGTTTGGCGACAGACAGGACGATGACCGCACTGTGAAGGATCACTACAGTAACAAAAAAAGCCCGGTATGGACATCTTTTTTTAAAATTTTTATTTTAATGTACACAAGCTACTTGATAATGTGTAGATAAACTGCAGACCAAGTTCTATGGAAGAAGGACTGTTATACACATACACCAGACTGGAGGACAGTCCATCTCCTCATGCTCCAGCTATGTCCACCATCCTGACCCCACCTTTGGGTGTTAGAGCTCACTCCACACAAGGTGTGCCAGCCTCGTCTGCTCTCTTCGGGGTTTTGGTGGAAGATATGCTTGGGGGCTTCTTCTTCCCCTGGCCCATTTGTACATACCAAGTACTGATAAAGTGTTCAACTGGCCATTCGGTTTTGGAGCTGTAAGCTCCGGCTTGATTTAGGCAGAAGTGGTCCATAAGTGGTCCAGAAGTGGTCATCAACATCTGCAAGTCATGAACTCTACCAGGTGCCCCATTTTCCCATTTGGTTATAGTTTATAACACAATGCATTATCTTGGGGAAGTTATACCTTTTAAATTGTTTTCACTCGAATCACTCGTTTCCGCTAAATTAACAGTTCCACTTTAGATCTGAATCTCCAGTTAAATTCACATCTGGTTTGTTACATATTGTAAGACCAAGCATAACATGTTATTCGCCATGTATGCTAAACATAATTGCGGTAGCATCAAAAGTAGCACTAGCCGCAAAGGCAAAGCCAACACTAGATATGCTAAAAAGTAATATTTTTTTTTCCACTGACAAATGTTTACTGGTTGGGTTCATTTCATTAATTCGACATGTTTATTGTCTTTGTTTTCTGATGGTAGGCCTACTTCACATCAAAATATACAAATGTAGAAGACCGTGTTTATGTGGATTATAGTGGAGGGACCTGAATAAACAAAACGACACACCAGAGCAAAATAATTATCACAGCTTTAATATATACACATAAAAAAAACTGACATTTCCCATAAAGGACAATGGCTGGTCAAATGATCTTTTCAATAAAAGAGATTAAGAGATCGTACAGAGCTACACAGAAAGAGCAAATGTAAAATGACATGACAAATTTTATTTTCCCCCCATTTTTCTGAGATGTAAAGATGTGTTTTTTTCAGGGATATGAAGGCTAAACATCGAGAGTACCTCTATGTTTCAGCCAGTAGTTTTTCCAGATCTTTTGATGCAAAGATCAGTCCATACCTCCAATATCATGTTGTTTGTATGACTGTGAAACCAGACTACCTGCAAAGTAAAATAAAAAATAAACTCTGTTAAATTAACATGCTAACCATCAATACATTTCCCCATGTTAAATATATGTTGATGTTGAAATATATGATGTTAAATATATTTTTTCTTTCATTTAATTTGCAGTAGCAACAATTTGAATTGATTACCCGATTCACAAGGTAGAATATATGAAACAGATAAACAAGTGCTGCAAATGTACATTAATTACATGGTAACCTGCGCAAATCAGAAAAGGTGCAATTTCTAATAAATATTCATAAACATGCACAAGCATTTTTTTCTCATTAGCTATCATTATTGGTACTGGGTAAATCCTGGTTAATTACACAACACATATTGCTGCAATAATACCACTATTCTACTTTTTTATTTTTAGAAAATAAAAGTAATGAACAAATAACTTGCAATTTAAAATAAAGTGTTAGGTTTAAGTTTACCAGCAACAGCCACTAATTATTATGGGCAACGAGAACGTGAACATTTTTAATAGATATATTTGTATATGGGCCAGCATTGTTTGTAGCAAGCTTTGCTTCAATTTTGAAAGCACAGAGGGTCACACCAAATCTACAAAGCTAAAAACAAAATAATAACGCACACGCGCACGCACACACAAACACACTCAAACACAATCAAAACAAACATAGCCAAGCCTGCACAAACAGAGAACAAAAATAATAATAATAATAATAATAATAATAATTAAAAAAAACATCACAAACCCAAGGAGGAGCGAGGCAGGAGAAGGAGGGTCAAAGGCCAAGCAGGAAATAGACAGAAACTAGCCACAAAAGTAAAGCCAGCTAGCGCCTGTTAAAATTAACTTATTTAATATATGCAGCAACCATATCTAAAATGTACTCTCCAAATGATTGACAAAATTAGACAATGTGAGAGAATGTGCATAGAATTATACTGCCATAATCTGGAATTAAACTATTCCATGTGTGCAAGTATGAAAGCAAGTACATTAGCCTTACACTCAATTACTCACTGTTGTCACTGGTTACTTGGGATGCCAAGATTGTCGATTGTTATCTTTTTAAATTTCTTTATTGGAGATGGTCAGTAATGAGCAAACAATAGAAAGTGTTGCTATATGGGCTGATATTTTTGGAGAGCCATTTGATCAAGCAGGACTAGCTCTGGGACTCACTGTGGGCAGTAACATCCTTACCTGTGGCCAGGCCTCCTTCCAATCTGCCCTTCATCCCTCCTGCCCCTCCTCCAGCCCCTGTACTAGTCTGAGCTTCGGTGGAGAAGACGGGCCGGTCGCCCCGGTAAGCCTTGGGCCTGAAGGGGAAGTCTTTTTCTTTACCTTTGGAGCCTTTCGGCCGTCCTGCTGTCTTTTTCTTCGACTTGCCGTCACCCTTCACGCCTAGCAGGGGGTGCACCTCTGAGAGGCAAAAAGATAATAGTGTAGCAGAATAGAGGTTAATACAAACGGCTGTAAGGTAAAGTCATGTCACTCTGTACATATATATAGACAAAACATTACCAATTGAGTTTATCCAGGTCCGTACCATTTATTTTTTGTGAGCATCTGATAAAATAGCCTTCATGTAGTCTTACAAATCAGACTTTAGATGAATCTAAAGTCTGATAGCAGACTTGCTCAAATCTTTCTTTTGCTTCATATTTGTTTGGACCAAGAATGTTGTGGGGGGGCAGGGATCTGTAAGCGTGCAATTGGCTAGTAAACCTTTCCTGTAGCCGGTGGGAAGATAAGCAAAAATATCTTGTCTGGACACCAACGTTCTTAGGCAACAAAGGTTTTGAATAAACACTAAACTGGAAATAGGCATCTGGCAGTGGTGATGTCAACCTCCTCTCTTCTCTTACCGTCACTGGGCACTCCCTGTAGTTCAATTGTTGTGGTGCGGGCCTTTTTCTTAGCTGGCCCTCCATCGGCTGAAGGCTGCCGCTGCTTCTTGTCGCCCGTCCCTAGGCCATCCTCTGTTGGGGTCACTTGACCAGAGGCTTCTGGTGGGGGTCCAAACGGATTCTCCTCTGGGTCCTCCACTTCTGGGGCAATTGGCAAGTACAGCAGGGCCTTGTAGTCCTCAAGCTCCTCATCACTGCACACATATTATATACAACATACAAATATTTAGCCTTTATTTAAAGCCCTAACCTTTATTTAAATTGACTTAAGATTGAAACACCTGTGCTGGTGGTTGTGAACAATACATTTTCAAAAGAAGGTTATGAGTGTTACTATTTCAAATGCAAGGAGACTTAGCCTCGTGAGACCATCCTGATCGTGTGAGTTCACATTCAGTTTCTCTCTGCAAATCAGTCTGGCCTGGAGTCCATTGAAACACAAACATTTAAAAAGGATTGGACCAATCAGCGCTATGGGGAGGGAGTTTCAATTCATGATGAAGCAAGGAGTGCCGCAGTAGAAATTGAACAAGAAATAGACCAAGCAAAACAGGTTTATCCAAAATAGACTGAATAATGATACTAAAAGATTAACATAAATGTTTTTGCTTTACTACCAACCTTTTTTGAACAATGTAAGGCTGTGCCCATATGGGGAAATCAATTCTGCCCAGCCAAAGACAGACTGATATTTCATTGTGAAACACAAACTTGAATATCTGGATGGTCTCACAGGGCTAAAGAACTCCCCATGTTATCAGAATTTTTTATTTATATTTTAGGGGATACATTACGTTTTCTCATTTCTCAACGACTTACAAATAGATATTCACAAACATAGGTCCTCCTCTTCACAATCAATGTCAAAAAACGACTGGGCCAAGAAAGACAATAACTAGGCTTACAAATGCTAATAGCCACAATCCCACTTGGGCCAGGGCCAGGCCGGGCTAACTAGGGGCTAATGGCCTGGGGCCACGAGAACAAAACCATTTGCATCCCCACTGTTGGGCAGATAGCCCTGCAGTGTGGCCCTAAAACCCGCCCATAACATGTTGCCTCTGTGTTAAACGTCACCCACCCTAACCCATTTCACAAGCGAGTGGGAACTTCAAGTTGAAGCATCATGCAATTAAGTCTGGATGTCAGGCACCTACAGCAGAAGTTACAAGAAGGAATATAATGGGCAACCAAGTGGGTGTTTGTTTGCTGTTGCTGATCTGATCCAGCGACGCAGAGCATGGTGGCAGCGAGAGTGGATGGAACAGGCTGTTTTCATGTTTTAGTTATTTTTAGTCTTTTTTTCTGCAATTCAGTTTCCCAGACCTGTGCGCTGGATCCCCAGCTTTGCCGGTTTGCAGACGGTACTAAGCCACAGGTAGACACCACCTTTCACCTGGACACCTCAGTTAGCCCTGCTTGGCCTAAGGTAATCGGCGGGCCATTAGTCCTGGCCAATCAAGCCCGGAAGTAGCCTGGCCCGGCCCCGACTCGACAGTGGGATTGCGGCCATTATTCCCTTTCCCATTTTCCATAACTGGTCGGAGTGTCAGAGAAGCTTAACGCTCTCTCGGACGCAGCCATCAACATTAACGGCTCCACACATCCACGCACACCGTGGCATTAATATACCCTCCCTGTCATTGCAAAAAGAAGGGGACCGGAGTCCGGAGCAGAGTAGAACACAAGTTCACAATCTGAGGAACAGTTGCTTACACAAATATTGTAGTGGCAATCAAATAACATTATAACAGTTAGTTCCAACCAAGCAATTTGATTGGACAAGAGGCTTTCCATAAGTGCTGCTATATAGTACAACAGCACTGGAACTTTTAATTACATGTATCACTGGGCTTTACAGGCGTTCTAATAACCATTAATTACAACGGTCATTAGATTGTATTGATTGATATGACATTATACAAAGTAGCTGGCCTGTGGTAACGTACCGTAGACCTACATAGCCCAGCAAGCTAGTGGGCTGAACATGTTTGTGTTGGCAACAGTCCAGTCCCAGTCCAGTTGCGGAACTATTCGTGTTGGCAGAGCCAAATAATTGATGAAATAAACAAACAAATCTGTTAACTAATAAATGGTGCTTGTAGAGCTGTTGTATAAAAGCAATATCACATGAGAGGGAGTGGGGAGCCGTGCTGAACATCAGCAAGGCTGGGATTATCTTTGGAACTCAGCCTGTCGCCTCGTGCCTACGACAACCAACTATACAGCCAATGTGTGCAACATTTGTTGATCTGTTGATAAAGATTTCAATGTTTATTAGAATCAAAGCTAAGCTAGGTTAGCTATAGACTGCAACTGCAACCGAGATTGCGCAATTTACTTTAATGGAGAGTCAACTGACTCTGTTTATTAAACTATAGCCCATTAAATTAAAAATAAAGATGGACAAGATGTAGCCTGTTACTATTATAGCCGTTTTTGACTCGAGCTATACAATAGCAACACTCCTAAATCAGCTAGGGTGTGCTGCACCGTGCAGCAATTTCTTCAAGACTGTCAGATGTAGCTGCTCTCCTCAGATGAGATTTTGGAAATATTTAAAAGGCCTGTAGTGTGAGCTTTGCATAAGAGCAGCAAGACATGCATTTTTTACAAGGAAAGAAAACCAGATTTGTATTTCATTGTCATGCATCTTTCTGGTGCAGATATACTAGATACAGATCTACATGAAGGTTTTGAGGTTGGGACTTTTAGTTGTTTTCAGTAAATTAAGTCAAGTATTTGGTGAATTGTGTTTGTAGGAGTTCAATAATGTTTTACATTCGACTTCAAATATGGCAGGTCTTTTCTACTCTTCTTGGCCAGATTTATAGACCTCTGGTTAATCTATCTGCACTTGGACTGCCAGGGTTCTGCTTTGGGTTTCGCCCGAGCGATTGCGACCCAAGACTACAAACAGGAAGTAGAGCAAGGTTGTATGGCAACTGGAAGGTTGCTGATTCAATCCCCGGCTCCTCCTAGCTACCCAATTGCTCCCGACGAGCTGGCTGTTCCCTTGCATTGTTGACAGCACCGTCGGTGTATGAATTTGTGTATAATCTGCACTAATTGTAAAGCACTTTGAGTGGCCACAGGTTAGAATAGCACTATTATATCAATGCAGTCCATTTAATTAATAGGTACCAATGATGAGCAGTCCTGCCATCATCATCAACAAGCACCTTGAAAGAAACTCCACACTGCAGATATTGTCTTTCCAAAGTCACCGTTGTCTTTGGCGCATAACCAACGGGTCATAAATTGGTGTAACTTGAGGCATGTATTTTTATATCAGGCAGATACCGATAATTATTGGCCAATAACGATAAGATAATGAAGCAAGCTTGGAAAAAGCTTGAATAACTAAACTAACTTAACATAACTGATCATCACGTTGAAATGAATCACTGACCTGCTGCAAAATGCAACAATTGGGTCAACAGTGGTAACATCCACTTCTTCATCCTCTGCAGCATCTCCACCTGAAATAAAGACAGCCCCATATAAATACCCCAAATGACACGGACTCAACAGATAACATACTTCAACAGAATCAGCAACTGACTGTACTGATATGTTATGTGTTGAAAGTGTGCCCACCCGTTTGCTCTGGTTCACTCTTGTCTTCATCTTCAATATCAAACTCAGACTCCCTCTCCTCATACTCTACATTTTCATCCAGCTCTTTAAAGTCTGGGGCAAAGGCACTCCAATTTTCCTTTAATCAAGAGAACAAAATGGTGATCAAGTGATATTTCACAAAAATCTACAATAATCTACATTAAGTTAAAAAAGGTCCCTTACCACTTGGTTCTGGGCCCAGATGGACACAACTCCACTGGAGATGGAGGTAATGATTGGACGCACAGGATGCCACTAGAGACGGGTAAAAGTTCATATGGGGTAAAACGACACAAAAACTAACTGAACAAGTTTAAAAATAATGCGTGTTAATAATTCTGAAAGACTAAAAGATGCTTGCCCACGGCCCCAACAAACCAATGTCAGGCCAGTGCGCCGGTGTAGCCGGTGGCGGTTGTCGGCTGTTGTCACATGACATTTTTTGTTTGCGAACATGAACTTGAATTATTGTTGGCCAACATAGGCTAACATTCTGTAGGTGGGTGTTGGGGTTTGTCTGGGCAGTGGGGAAGCACCTTGCTACAACATCCTAAACAATTATGGTAAAACTGCACAGAATTCCTCCTCATCAAACGGGATCACTGAGCCATAATCACCGTAGTTTCCAAGTGACCAAATGTTTTGTCAATATATTAGAAAGTCCACATTTAGAAGTTACCAAATGGAACTGCCACATGTTATGCACAGCCGCTAACGTTTTGAACGTTTCTACACATTTCACTTCAAAAGCAACTTTTTGACAGCACCATTTAAACACCATAGAGGGATGTCCTTACAGCCACGTCGAGCAGCAGCTCCCCCCGGGTTCCATGCAGAATCTTGACCAGATTGCCAATGCTCTTCTCCCAGATGTACAGAGCGTGCTGCCTAGCAGAACCGGCCACAATGTACTCTCCATCTCCAGAGAAGCAGCAGCGCTTCCAGGGAGTCCTGATTACGTCCCATGGATTAATGAAGGTTGTTTGAAATTGGAAAACATCAAATGGTGAGTCGTTGTGGGATGCTGGGATTACCTGTTGACTAGGTCTTGGAGCTTCTGCATGGGCTCAGGCTCACCATCCCTGCCGCAAGTGAGGATCTCCCGGCCATCATACACCCTGATTATCCTGTCCGCCGTATTTATGAGGAAACAACTGCAGCACAGACAAAAAGGAGGGAATGTGTGAGAATTAGGCTTAGCCTAGGAGTACCGCTGATTGAAGAAATATTAACTCTCAAAATTAGCTCAATGTACAGGGTTAGTGTTAGATCCCAAAGTGTAAAAGGAACAGAGCGGTAATGTCCAATATAAATAAAGAAATATATATATTTTTAAAGGAATTTAAAAGTTATTCTTGTGACAACTTTACCTGCCCTTACGTGCAAACTCAATGGACTTGATGGCTGTGGTGTTGCTAGTGCCTGTGGTGACTCTGAAGGAAGCCACAAGCTCCTGGGTGTTTGTGTTCAAAACAAGTATCTACAGGATATAGAGACAAGATGAGGAAACAGCAGAAACATTGTTCTTGTATTGAAATATATCCCAATATGTTGCATCTTAAACTAAATCCTGGAGTTTCTCCAAACAGATTTTTGTATACGTTTGCTCCACTTCAGTAAATCAAGAAAATGAGCTCATAATATCTTGCTTTATGTGCTGCATATGTATACATGTATAAACAGACTGACTGATAGTATGGCTTCAATCATTTTACAATGTCAAGGTTAACTGTTTAACAATATTATCATGACTCTTTAATCAATTGACCAAACATAAACGTAAACTCCACTCTCATTGAATATCCGGAAGACTTCTTATAGTTATAAGTGAAACCATTGAATTACAAGCTGCACTTGTCTTGGGCTCCTCAACATAACCATCAATCACATTGTCATTTATAATAGAATCACCACCCTTTAACCCCAAATTAGAGCTTTATTGCAGTTAGCATACGAGTGATTAAAGTGAAGTATGTCAAATTAGCAATACAGGTTCTGGATTTCGAAATGGCATATATTGAGTGTGGAGAACAGAGGACAGCTTCAGTGCAGAAACTTCCCACTCGTAAACAATGCTGAAAAAACAGTAGTAAACCTGACCTTTCCCTTGGCGTTTCCAGTGTAGATGTACTCGCCCCGTCTGTCAAAAGCTGCAACAACATTGAGGTCGGAGTCATCGTCCACAGGCAGGACCACATGTTTGGAGTCTGACAGTGTCAATAAAACTGGGGCGGACTTCATGGGACAGACAAGAACTTTGTCCCTAAAACACAGATGGCAAATGCAGACAATGTGTTAGTAAAACAACATTCAAACAGCCTATACAGTAATCCCTTTAAGAGCACTTACTCAATCAGTAGGTTTACATATTTGCTTGCATCTGCCTAGTCTTTTGAGACAGAAACAGAAGTCTCCTCTTCACAATTGTGGCAAGCTTGGGGAATTGTGGGGAAAAGTTCAAAATGTGGTTGTCTCATGTATATAGCCCCGGCATATTTGGAGGTTTTTGTATAGTTTTCATTTATTTTATAATTTATTGGCATACAATAGGGTGTTTGACTCTCAGGCGAAAGGCTCTGTGTTCAAACATGTCTACCTGTTGGCATCTTGCTAGGTATCAGATACATGTCACCATTAAAACTAATTTATAGTCGCTGTGCGCAAGCCGGCATGAAACAAAAATGACTTCACCACGGCCCTCATCTGCTTGACCAACCTAACATGTGCTGCTGAAGCAACAAATGAACATCTAAATAAATGATAAACCATTACATATATTGCTCTACTTACAGGTCCCTGGGATGATACTGTAGTTTTAAGATGGGCGATGGAAATCGGAACCTCTGGTCACAGTCACCCGTCAGGACATCCCATTGAGAGACTATATTGTCTGTTGATGCGCTAACTAGCTTGTGGCCATCTCGACTCCAACTATAGGCATAAAGACACAGGTGTGACACACACACACACACACACACACACACACACACACACACACACACATTGTGAGGCGCAGTGGCTCAAGCAAAGTAATAGTAAAAAATGAGTTTATGATTTTATGAATAGCCTAAGCTTCATTGATGAGAATATAGTTCCTATGGTGTTTTGGGTGGTTGCTAGGGTGTTTTTAATGGTTGCTAGGGTGTTCTAGATTGTTGAAAGGGTGTTCTAGGTGGTTGCTTGAGTGATCTGGGTGGTTGCTAGGATATCCTAGGTGGTTGCTAAGGTGTTCTGGGTCATTTCTATGGTGTCTCTTTGTGGGTTTCTATGGTGTTCTAGGTGGTTGCTAGGGTGTACTGAGAGGTTGCTAGGGTTTTCTGTGTGATTGCTTAGCATGTGCAGCTAAAGCTGCACAAGTAATTATTATACATTAAAAAACGAATTTAAATAATAATTGCCTATGAGTGCTGTAAGTGTTATTTGAGTGTAATTTGTTAAAAATGGCCAATCCAGCCACCAGCTATGCTGTGGGAATATCTGTTTCGAGTTGACTGCGCCTGCCTCTGTAAGAGACACTTTATACTGCTCCCAGCTGATTTCTGACCAATCAGGGCATGATTCGTTTGTGGAATCCATCTTGCCAAAACGCCACACATTTTGTCCCTGAATGGAACCATGTCTACCAAACTGGTGGTGCAATCAATTACTTCAACCTGCATCAACTTTGCTACCAATGGAGGCTTACGGCCACCCCGAAAAAAAAGCAGGGTAGTAGCTTCTCTGAAAATGACGTTTCATAACGACCATTCATAATTAGGATCATGAGCACATACAGTGCTCTTATACTGGCAATATTAACTTCATATTCGGTCAAGTAGATTAAGCATTTTATACACTGGAGGACTTATGGACCCCAAGACCAGTAATACAGTATTTGGCAATTGAGTTGTAACAAATAGAAGTCTACATAAAACTACAGTTATGCTCTAATGTATTTTACCATAAAGAGCACACAGGGTGGATGTGTGCACTTATGATTTTAGCAATTCCTCGTGTAAGGAAGTCCCAGATGACAATCCGGCCATCATTGCAACCCACAGCCAGCAGAGTGCCCCAGCGGTTGAAGGTGCACGTGAGGGCCATGCTGATGCAGTCCAGAGTGCCATCAGCCTCCTGTCAAAAATGATTAAACAAACACAACTAAATAAGTTACAGTGAATAAAAATCACCCGACAATTGAAATCATTCAAATGTAGGCATGGTCACGTAGTGATCCCATCGTAAACAGTGAGGTAAAATGCACGGGTCTGTGCAACGGAAAAACGACACATAGGTCAGGGTCAGGTGCAGTACAGGTCGACAGTGGAAAAGCGCCGTATGTGACACGTAGTGTATTACGGAGTGTTGGGTCACAAATAGGGCTACTTTAAGAGGTTAGTTGGTCACGCTAGAAGAGAGTAATAGTTACGGCTTACCTCAGGGTAGTTTTGTCCAAATGATTCTATTAGACAGAAACACAGGCCATCAGCAGTGTGAAATGAAGCACATTAACTTTTATTAGAGTAAACGCTTAATGGTTGAAATTAAAATAGTAATGCAAAAACGACCAGTAGCAGTAGCAGTAGCGGTTTGTTCAACAAATAAAAAGTCCAGTGGACATCGTTTCACAGATGAACCATGTTTTGAGCTAGGTAGCTAATCGGTTACAATAGCTATAGTTCGCAAAGTACACTGATGAAATACACCCAACCGCCGTATCTCAACAACTACAAACACACACAAATATACATATATATATTGCTTACCGAGTAACTCTAAATTCATGTTTGCAATCAGAGATTCGGACTATCTATTCTTGAAAAAAGCTACAACCACAACATGTAGCACTTAGCGTCGTTGCTAACAACAATGAATGCGACTGGCGCTCATAGAGGACCACAAACAAAGTGTTCGCGAATATGCCTACATTAAATAGATTGTTGCGCTTATTTGCAAGATCGCAGCTTACTACTACTACTACTACTACTACTACTATTATTATTATTATTGTTATTATTATTGTTATTATTGTTATTATTATTATTAGTATTATTATTATTAGAAGTAGTATTATTGTTGTTGTTGTTGTTGTTATTATTAGGCTATTTATCAGCATCATAATCTTGTTAAAGGTGCTGTAGT
>OMNS01079721.1:0-15298 GCA_900303225.1 Laemonema laureysi
ATATATATATATATATATATATATATATATATATATATATATATAGAGAGAGAGAGAGAGAGAGAGAGAGAGAGAGAGAGAGAAAGACAAACACACTTGTATAATAAACACAATCTTCTATCATGTATCCAGTGTGTTTCTGCCTGGCTAACCGTGCCTCCTATTCATCAGGGGGCGGATGAGTGTGTGGCGTGCGCCAGATACAAGGACGGTCCACACTGTGTGTCCGCGTGTCCCAAGGGGCTGATGGGAGGGGAGGGAGTCATCTTCAAATACCCCAACAGACAACACAGCTGTGAGCCCTGCCATGTCAACTGTACCCAGGGGTAAGCGTGGCGGCTAAAGTGCATAAGTGAAAGTCAAAAGAGGAATGAGCATAACATGTGTGACTCAGTAAAGGCCTCTAATTCTTTGTAGTGTATTGTATTCTATGGGATTCCCCCGATGGCTTTGTGGTAGAATTTAGGTTTTTTTCCCAGTACAACCCCCCACCTGTTACTGCAAAGCCGGGCATGGTGTGTTTTCCCTAATTTTCCAATTTTTCCTGTATTCTGTGTAAAGGTGCTCCGGTCCAAAAATCAGGGACTGTTTGGAATCGGTTAGATCCATTTCTGGGTAAGTTCAGGCACTTATAGCAACTAGATTCATCAGTCAAGTGCTCATTATGCAATTTTTATTTTATTTATTTTTTTAAATCTTGGTCCAGCCAAACTACCACAGGCATCGTGCTGGGAGTCATCGCATTCCTATTCGTTGGATTCTCCATCTTCATTCTGACTGTTCTTTATCGCCGCGGTCTCGCCATCCGCCGCAAGCGAGCCATGAGGAGATACATGGAGAGCGGGGAGGTCAGTCAGAAGCAGATAACTATTATTAACTATTATAAATAACTAATAATTCCTAATATACTCATAACTAGCTGCTGTTCTTCAGACGATTGTGTTTACATGTACTCTGTGTTTTCGGACAGAGCTTTGAACCATTGGATCCCAGTGAGAAAGGGGCAAAGGTTCATGCTCGCATCCTGAAGGCCACAGATCTGCGTAAGATCAAGATTCTCGGCCAAGGTGTGTTCGGAACGGTCCACAAGGTAATCAGTTTTCCTCCAACACTGTATCCCTCTATACTAACTCTTGGTAATTGTGAATCCAATAACTACATAATATGCATTATTCCCCTTCATTCAGGGCATTTGGATTCCCGAGGGGGACACAGTGAAACTTCCAGTTGCGATAAAGACTATTCATGACCGCACAGGGCGCCAGACGTTCTATGAGATCACAGACGTAAGTGCACCTCAAATCCAAACCCCCCATTTTTTGTATACATACATTTATTTTCGGATGCATCATAATGTTTTGACTTTGCTCTTTGCAGCACATGATGGCTATGGGAAGTTTGGACCACATCAACGTGGTCAGAATCCTGGGTATCTGCCCTGGTGCCAGTTTCCAGCTCGTCACCCAGCTCAGCAGCCAGGGTTCTTTGTTGGAGCACATTAGGCACCGCAAGAACCTCAGCCCTCAGAGGTTGCTCAACTGGTGTGTGCAGATTGCAAAGGTGAACATTTCTTCTTGGGAACATTTTTTTTTTTGCATATTGCCACGTTTACACTTTTCCGGGTAACACAGACGCCTTTAAACGTGTGTCTTCTTTCAGGGCATGTACTACTTGGAGGAGCATAGGATGGTCCATCGGAATCTGGCTGCAAGAAATGTGCTCCTGAAGAATGACTATATGGTCCAGATCTCAGACTACGGCATTGCAGACCTGCTTCACCCAGATGAGAAGAAATACTTCTATAACGAAGTCAAGGTTTGTAGTCCACCCATAAAGGAATTTATTGCTAGACCAAGATAGCACTTCCATATGGTACGTCCTGCAGTAAAAGGATCAATGTTTATCAGAACTGCAGTGGGTTATTACCTTAACCCATTTGTAGCTGTGCAATGCAATTAAATGCAACCTTGCACTTGCACATTTCCAGAAAAAAACATCTTGATACTCGATGACCATGAATGCTAGCATTTGAGTCACCACCATGGATGCAACCAGACCATAATGTATGTTTTTGCAGACACCAATCAAGTGGATGGCCTTGGAGAGCATCTTATTCCGCAGATACACCCATCAGAGTGATGTCTGGAGCTACGGTGAGTCTAGTTTTTTAACATAATAACACTATTTATTATACATAACATAATAACACTATTTTTTAAATACTTTTTATTATACTTAGAATTTATAAGTATTGATAGTATATAATTGCAGATATGTTGGTTGGAATGCATTGGTGATGGCAATCAAATAACTGAAATCGAATAGTTGCTGGTATTAGAATAATATGAGAATAATATGAATACTATATTTGTTACTTGCATTCAGGTGTGACAATATGGGAGATGATGTCTTACGGGGCAGAGCCTTACGCAGTGATGCGTCCACAAGAGGTGCCTGATCTGCTGGAGAAAGGGGAGCGCCTGTCCCAGCCTCAAATCTGTACTATTGATGTCTACATGGTCATGGTCAAGTGTAAGTCCCTTCCCACACCTTCCCATCTGTTGTCATGAAGCTGTTTATAATAAAGCTTTAGAGGTTATTTATAAGAACAATACTTCTCAACAAGTATTTAATCTTTGGACTTTTTTTTGATTGACAGGTTGGATGGTTGATGAAAACGTCCGTCCAACCTTCAAAGAGCTGGCCAATGAGTTTACGAGAATGGCCAGAGACCCACCCCGGTATCTTGTGATCAAAGTAAGACAAGTTCAATCACCTTAATCAAGTACTTCAACACGTACATCATTGTGTAAAAGTCTACATTCTTCTACTTCTGCGGTGTTGCCACAGGGGGACTGTAGCGCACAAGACTCTGCCCCAGATGAACACCTCCAGCGGACCGCAGACCTGGAGGAACTGAATGTTGAGCTGGAGGACCAGGAGGCCAAGGGTCTGGAGGACGGCATGGCCAATCACCCTCTCTATATGACTCAGTCTAGAAGCCTTTCTCGTCTCTCCAGGATGGACAACATGAGAGTAAGGATTCCAACCGGCTCAAGAAAACACAATTAGTTCATGGGGTTGCCCATGCATTGTAAGAGTCGTTTAAGGCCTGTTATATGTTATATATTATGTATATATATATATATATGTATGCCCTTTCCTTCCTTTCTCCTAAAGGTGATCCAGTCACCATCAAGTATGGCTGGATACCTGCCCATGACCCCAGGTGTTGACGCTCCAGGACAGGTTAGTTCAGTTAGGCTAATGTGAATGTGAGGAATGTTAGATATCACATTCAGTATTAATATATATACAGTCTTTGGCCATGTTTTGCAAAGAAAGAAATTACAATCTCAAAATTTCCATTCATGAAGACGTTTTCTCAAAAAGAAGTGCTTTGTTGTGTTTTTTCTTTGCAGGGGGCGTGGCAGTCGCGCTCCAGGCTGAACTCTGCAAGGACCATGTCGGAGAGCTCAGAGGGCCGGGGTACCGTGACAGAACTAGAGATGAACGAGGACTTCTCGCTGACGGGAAGCCTACGAAGAAAACGGCAGCGCGAGGACAGTGCGTACCTATCGCAGAGGGACAGCATGTCTGGTGGCCCGCCAGACACTCCGTCTCCGGACATCGAGAACGAGGAAGACCAGAACGGCTACGTGCTTCCTGGAGAAAGTCCAAAGAGAGGTAACACCGCCGAGGAGATCAGTATTGGTCATTTAATTGCTCCAATGTCAATAAATCTGAATCTTTCCAACATACATTATTCTATTAGCGATTGTGAGTGAACAGAGTGAACCATGAAATAGTAGTTTGAATAGATCGATTTTTTTTTTTATCCTTTATTTGTCCAGGCTGAAACATATTGAGATTAAAAATGAGAGATGAGATGAGATGAGATGATGAGAAGATGAATAATTGATAGTACACAGAGGAGTGCACCATTAACACAGTAATAACATCAGATGGCCTGATGCTGTAAATGAGCTCTAAACAGACCAAGTAGGTGTTTCCCCCAAATCAATCCTGACTTATTCTATCCACATTTCATTTTCCAGACACCTTGCTCTTCGTGGCCCAAGTGACTCCGTTTAAAGACAGGATGTGCATCGTTCACTCGCCAGGACCCCCGAGTGACCCAGACGATGAAGAGTACGAGTACATGAACAAACAGATGGCGTCCCAGCAAGCGAAGCATCATGGCCAGTTGAAGGACAACAGTTGTCGTTTTCAGATGAAGGAGATGGGAGGTCACGCTTCAAATGAAGACAAAGATACCCTCCACAGCTCCTCTTCAGAAGACCAGGCCTCTCTTGAATACGAGTACATGGACATCAGGGGAAGTGAAACGGAAGAAAGCAACCCTCCCCAAACACATGAAGTTCCTCCGAGGACAATGGTCCAAGAGCACCCGAACATTGCGAGAGAGGTCCTGGATGAGGTGGAGGAGGATGAGTACTATCAGCGGGACGATAACTACCAGTACACAAACAGACAACCGAAGCTTCGGCAAGCGCTTCAAGACAGGGAAGAGGGGAAGGGCTCAAGAAGGGGTGAAAATTGCGCTTATGAGTATGAAGAAATGAACTCGCTCGCTGCCCTCGGAGCCGAGGAACTGGCCGTGTACCAGAATCTGCAAGGGGAAGAGGAGGGCGCTGTAAAGGGCGCGGAGGGACACCTGCGGGCATCGGGCATTGACCCTTATGTTAAAGTACGAGCTGGAGTTGCCATCGGAGAACCGGGTGGGGTTGACAGGTCTTTTGACAATCCTGATTATTGGCACAGCAGGATGTTCCTAAAGTCGAATGCTGTGCGTACATAGTAAGAACGTTGTTTAGCACCACTCATGGAAGAAATGCGGTGCACAGGGAGCCATTGTCTTCCTGTAAATGATTGCATGAAGGACCTCCAAGGGGGACACAATCAGAAGCCATCATAATCCTGTAGCCTATGACACCTTTTGTATTTTGTGACCTTTTGGTATTTTCTGTTACATGATTGGATGTTTACAGACATGAGCTTTTGAGTATTTTGAGCTAAAATGGCACTGAATGAACCAATAATAAGAAAAATGGCCAGATTACCAGCTTTAAGCTTCACGAGCTTCTGTGTTTACTTAATGATATGAACAAATGAATGAAATGTTTATAGCAAAATATTTTGGGGGACTTTTAATTTCCATGTTTTCAAACTTCTCTCATTTATGATATTGGTCTATAAAATATGTTTTGTTTACACACTTAATAAACATTGAATATTACATATCTTGAAATAAAACCTTTTTTACTTACACTTTTTAAACTGTCTTGTAACATTGTCTCTTGCCCACAACAAGTGCTACGATAATGTTATATATATATATATATAATAACCCTAACCCTAAAGAGAAACTACTAAACACTGTCTTAATAAAATAATTTTAGAAGATAGTTAGATAGAAGTAGAGTTTAGAGAACTACAATCACCACAACCCATTGTTTAAACGTTCATACCGCTAAACGATGTCTCCTTGGTGGACAGTTTAGAACTAGGAATTAGATATGTATTATTGTAGAATAAAATGTTCTCCACACACTTCACTCGTCACGCACATACGTCACGCGCCACGATCATTTTGGCGGGTTGCAGAAACGTGACGTAACTTTCACAATCGTCAGGTGGGAGGAGATTCCGAGTAGCAGCGGACTGCAGCTTGTGAAGAGGTGTTTGTGGGGTTGTACCGGGGAGTTTTGAATGAAATATATGTGAGAATGTCTGACGAGGAGCAAGAACAGACCATTGCCGATGACTTGGTTGTCACCAAGTATAAAATGGGAGGAGACATCGCCAATCGTAAGTTCAATTGGGAAGCTTGTCGGGGTGACTGAGGATGAGGTGACCTGTTCTTTTCGGCCTGTCCTGAAGCCAATCCTAGCTAACGTTAATTCCAATACACAGTGTGCCATGTGCTTTGACATGCAAGTCAAAAAACGTTTGTAGAATGCAATTGGCATACCTGCTAGATACGTCTATAGACGTCAATGGTATTGTTATAGATGGTCTGACAGACTGCCATTGCTAATCAGCGATCAATTTCGTGCAAGCACAATAACGATTTCGTGCAAGAATGCCAGTTAATTAACTGTAGCTGTTGACTAGCTTCCTAAAACTACCCAAGGTTACATGCATCTTAGTTCGTGGTGTCAAGATTGGCTGATATCTCGCTCTCATGAATTGTGCAATAATAATAATCATAATCATAATAATAATCATAATGTCGCAAACAGCGTAAATGTTGTTTTTTCAAATGCTCTGACTGTCCTCTGGGTATTCCACTCATCCTTTTGATATGTCTCACAGAGGCTCTTCGTGTTGTCGTGGGAGCAGCTCAGGCAGGAGTGTCTGTACTCAGCCTCTGTGAGAAGGGAGATGGCTATATGGTTGCTGAAACTGGGAAGGTCTTTAAGAAAGAGAAGGACATGAAGAAAGGTAAACAATACTATGTCTGCACTCCGATGTACAGCAATGTTACCCCTTGTAAATCCCGTGTGACTTGTTAATATTGGCAAGATGTCCTCTCGGAAGACGTGAGGATGTCTAGAAAATGCCTACTCGTAATCATTAAAGATGAATGAACTGGAACCACAAAAATGACTTGAATCACTGACGGGTGACAGGTGTGGCGTTGCTGGGCTTAGTACCATACGTTTGACTGGATCCAGGTGGCATACCTTTCACACAACCAGTGAAGGTCACTATTAAATGAAGATCTGGTGGTTGTTTTTCCCCCCCTCTTCCAGGCATTGCCTTTCCCACCAGCGTCTCAGTCAATAACTGTGTTTGCCACTTCTCTCCTCTGAAGAGTGACCCTGACTACACGCTTAAAGATGGCGATCTGGTCAAAATGTAGGCACTCCGATGTACAGTAATGTTACCCTCGCCTCTTTATGTCTTCAGTTTGCGTTTGTGTCGTCTTGCCGTTGTTGTTGTTGTTGTTGTTGTCGTCGTCGTTTGTTGTTGTTGTTTAATATGTGGAGAGTGGTCGTCGCCGTTGACTGCTTACAACGTGCAAAAGTGTCGTTTTTCTGTCTGTCTTGTGTAGCAAACAACAAGTCAGGTTGGAAGGTTTATTTACTTGGGTTTTTTTTCTTTTATTTATGCTATCCTACACTGACATTATTTGTTGTTTTGCTACTTGTCGTTGTCCTTGAGACTTCCCCTCTTTGTATTTTGTCACGTGTGTAAATCTTTGGTGTCCGGCAAATCATAAAGTAATGAATTATCGTGTCTGAGATATGTGTGTCGTTGTACACGGTAGGTGTGAGTGTGATTTGTATTCATTTTATTTCCATTGGCTAGTTGCCTTAACCCTGCTGCTGCTGCTGTGTGTATTGGTCTGTAATTCACAATTAACCTAATCAGATAGGAAGCTCTGTGCATCTTGCTGTGCTCTGAACTGCATTGTTTTCTATGACTCGAGAGCCACTGCCTTCACCAAAGCATAAAGCATGGGTGCAACCCCCTTGCTAGCCCAATTTATGATCATGACCAATGGCTATTTTATTCTCTCTCTCTCTCTATCTCTCTATCTATCTATCTATCTATCTATCTATCTATCTATCTATTTCTATTATTACCTTTTTCATGGAACTCAATTGTGAAAACGATCCACTGTGCAGGCTATAGTTTGAGATCTATATGCTGGACCAACCAACTGATGAGCTTGATGCACTGTTTCCTATCTGAATGGGGAATTATTCTTCATGCTGAATGATGTTTGCATAATGTGACCTCTAATTACCCCCCACAGAGATCTTGGGGTTCACGTCGATGGCTTCATCGCTAATGTAGCGCACAGCTTTGTCGTGGGAGCGAGTAAGGTAGGGTCTAACGATCTTTTTTAAATTTATTTCCTTGCATCATCTAATTCATTGTATCTCCTTGGTCGACCTCGAGTTGTAATTTTGTTGCCGTCGCGTTTTGTGCAGGAGAAGCCAATCACAGGCCGGAAAGCTGATGTCATCAAAGCCGCTCACCTCTGTGCGGAAGCCGCCCTCCGCCTCGTTAAACCTGGAAGTCAGGTTGGGGACCTCCTGCTAATTTCCACAGAAACCCCCTTCATCAGCTTGTATCCCTTTTATTTAATATCTAGAATATTAGACGTACTACATGATGCGTGACGCATACTAAAACGGTCAAAAAGAAGTTATAACAATGATGACGTTTTTATAGAAACGGATTTGTTCCATAGCATCGTTTCTGAAAAGGAAAACCGAGGTTTGTGAAAAAGAAAACTGAGATGTGTGAGAAATGGTTAGACAGAGGCCAGATTGTTAATAATAATTGTCTTCTTCTTTCCTCTCAGAACACCCAAGTGACAGAGGCATGGAACAAGATTGCACATTCCTTCAAATGCTCACCCATTGAGGGTAAGCTCATCATCAACGTATTTATTTATTTATTTATTTATTTATTTATTTATTTATTTATTTATTTATTTATTTATTTATTTATTTATTTAACTTGGCGATGGCCGTGTCAAGGAAATGTCTGTCTCGGCTACATCAGCTATTTTAGTTGCCTTTTTATCTCAGACTTACATTTGTTCAACTTTTACAAGTGGTAACTTACTGTATCTGTCTGACTGTATATTGACTATTCGCATGTGTATATCTTTTAGGAGTAATGTGTGTGTGTGTGTGTATATATATTTTTATCATATTTCTGTATAATGTTGTATTTCTCTTAGGTATGCTGTCTCACCAGCTAAAGCAGCATGTCATCGATGGAGAGAAGACCATTATCCAAAACCCCTCAGACCAGCAAAAGTATGGATCCAGTCCTGTGACCGTTTCACTTCCCCCATTAAAAGGTCGTCACATCATTTAGATTTTGTCTGCTCTTGAAATTGGTTGCCAGGAAGGACCATGAAAAGGCGGCGTTTGAGGTACATGAAGTCTATGCCGTGGATGTGCTAATTAGCACCGGTGAAGGGAAGGTCAGTGATGTCTCCTTTTTTTATTGGGTTTAGGGTTAGAAACTCATTTATTTTACAATGAATAACCCTGAAGTCTGAACTTTCTTTCCGCACTGTCTGCTCAGGCGAAGGACGGCGGTCAGAGGACCACTATATACAAGAGAGACCCTAATAAGCAGTATGGTTTGAAGATGAAGACCTCGCGCATGTTTTTCAGCGAGGTTGAGCGACGCTTCGACGTCATGCCGTTCACTTTGAGGTATTTAACAATAAAACATAGGCTTTTTTTACAATAGACAATTTGCTAAGCGACGATGACGACGATGCTCTTCGCCGTCCCAGGGCTCTTGAAGATGAGGCCAAAGCGCGTCTCGGAGTGGTCGAGTGTGCTAAGCACGAGCTGCTGCAGCCGTTTAGTGTGCTGAATGAGAAGGAGGGTGAGAAGCTTTCTTAAGTCTTTAAGGTAGTAAGGTACTACAGGGGGCATAAGTGTCGGAACATCTTTTGCATTTTAGTCTCCATTCTCTGTTTTTTGTCTGTCAGGGGAGTTTGTGGCCCAGTTTAAGTTCACAGTGATGTTGATGGCCAACGGGCCCCACAGAATCACCAGCGGACCCTTGGAGGCTGAGCTCTACAAGACGGAGTACGAGGTGCAGGATGCGGAGCTGAGGGTAAGAAACGGGTTTGGAACGTCTTCTCTTTGTTCCACAGCGAACATGCTCTGGTGTCCCCATCGTGAAGCATGTCCAGTTTATGTACTGAAAAATGTTACTATTCCTTTTAGGCTTTGCTCCAGAGCTCAGCTAGCCGGAGAACACAGAAGAAAAAGAAAAAGAAGGTACGTAGGTTGATGAATGATTCGGGCTTATACCGCTGCGTTGTTAAAATACTTGATCCTGATTGGTCAATAGTGTTCCAAGCGTGTGCATTCTTTTTTTAATAAAGGGATACCTCACCATCTTAACATAGACGGAAACTAAATGTAATTTTGTGATTGAATTGAAGTTTCTTGGTTTCACTTTAAACAATAATTCCTTATTTTCACCTCCATTTTTCAGGCCTCCAAAACTGTAGAAAATGCTACTGGACAACCAACTCAGGACATTGAGGATGCAGAGTAGAAGTTCTCCATTCGTCCATCTCCACATAACACCCAAAGAACCACAAGAAGAAAAGAACAATGCGACGCATCTTCCCAATCTGTTGGCACATTGTACCTGTGATACACGACTTCAGTCTAGAAATCAAACTATTCATAGTTTTCCCCCTTTTTTTTAACGAAACAAAAAATATGAAAGATCATCTTCGTCTGGAATGCTGAAAGTTGTACTCGCACCCGAATCTTCCAAAACATTTTTGCCTTTTAGAATGAAATTAAAGGGCTTACATTTTAAATAGTAAATTACCTATTTTAACACTTCGTAATTCAAACCAATTCTAGTTATTGATAATAATACAGCATGAAGAACACAATACTAGTATTGCCAGTCATCTTGAATATGTTTATTGTACCACAGTAGTCTATACAGTTTATATTGTTCTTTGAACATATTGCCATTATATTATATGTATACCCATCATGTTTTTATATACTATAAAAAAGTCTTTAGGTAGATGGGGATGCTGTAAAAGGAAAGTAAACCTGTATTTGGAAGAATGGGATTGGAAGTGAATCACTGAACCACTGATCCTTTACAAATACAGCTAATAATTGATACGTTTCAAGGTATAATGGAAAGGTAAGAGCTGCTGTGTTGTGTCATCCAAGGGTTTAACTGGAAATATCACTTGTCACAGTGTCTTGATATTAAGCATTCAATGACATTTTGTCAAAAAGGTTTCTTGGATAGAAATGACAAAAGGGCAGATTTCTGTTTTGATGCATTTGTGTCTTTGTTTGAATCGTTATGCTTTATTCAAGCCATATTTTTATGGTCAGGAAAATAGATAATTTTTCCCCCGCGAATAATTTCATGTTAAATCTTGATTTAACATGAAATTATTTCATATTCATTTTTTAAATGAGAAAAACACTTAATTTTCCTCATGGCAAGCACGTTTGTAAGCCTTTACGTTTTTATAGAAAAACTTTAGTTTTTGTTTCAATGACACTGGTGACACACATTAATGTGTAAAACAACGTTCCTTAACAAACACCATGGGATGTAACTTAAAATGTGTATATTATGTTTAGGGAATGAACAGGCACTGTGTGCATCACTGTGGGCCTATCATTATGTATAAGAAAGGTTTCTTTGTTGGGTTGACCATGGGATTACTGCCAAATAAACGTTTGACCAAGTAGAACATACCGGTAGATCTGGAATAATGCAATAATATGCGTCTTTTTTATCTTTATTTTCTGGAATAAAATGTATTGGAATACGAATGAAATATATCTGTTATTGTTCGTAGATCAGACTATATGCGGTGGTACCTAACCAAAACATTAGGACAAACATTAGAATGAAATGTGCATACACATGTATATATCCAGGGCTCGTTGAACTACATTTCCCTACGAGCGACTGTAAAGGGGGTGGTTTAATATGGTGCCATTTTCTAATAAATACCGCCCTCTCCCACCGTCATATCCTCTTTCGGTTGCTCTCCTCGCTCAGAGGTATTTGCTACGTGTTTCTCGCTTCTCAACAGAATCCAACTTAATCTACAAAATGTAATGGCCATCTGCAGTTTCTAATATTATGTTCTTCTTTCTTCCTTAGACTTATCTCCACACGATGAGAGCCAAGGTAAACGAACCAAAGGAAATTGTAAATTTGTGGTTGTACCCCCAAGTGTTTACAGCAATGCAGTTTCCAGTCCTTTAGCTTGCGATATCTGTATTTGTATTTGTTATAGCGTACGCTTATACTGTGGAAGTAGTGTAGTATTCAATATTGAATACAATTTTACATTTGCAATTGTTTGAATCTAGCTTGTTTGTGTATTTGTATGTGTGCTACTGAAGGCCCGCATTGGTGCGTGCGTTTTGGCTAATTGTGTTAGCTACTATCACATGCGTAGTCTTGAAGGTTTTTTTTTGTTGTTGCTTCATGCATGACTGATGGTAACGTTTATATTTTACTACGTTGTGTAAGTTTGCAATAGATTGGCCGCAAGTCATTTCGCCCTCAGCTGCAAAGCCTTTGTTATCTGCAATCCATAATATCGTGTTGCAGTGTGGGTTGTGTTTTTAACTGCTATTTTTTTGTTTATAGTGGAGGAAGAAGCGTATGCGCAGGTAAGAAAAACGCTAACACTGACTAGTTTTCGATAAACTATCTTATTCTACAAACCACTGCACTTGTCAAGTGAATTATAATGAAAGATTCCAAAGCACTTAAATTCTATTACCTAAGGCGCTGTATGCAAACAGTAATGTTGAGTGCCACTGGGGTTTTTATTCTGTCGTCCACTCATGTCAATCTTAAGCGGCACTTCGATTCCAAAGCCATTTATATACCTTTACATTAACTATATGCTCAAAGTACATGTTTCTGATCAGTGAATCATATTGCTTTTGCCGCACCCTCAAAGCACATGGCATTGAGTATTCCAAGGTGGACTCTGCACGTGCTGCTATTGCTCTTGTTGGGAGATGGGTGTATGTCCTTGTATAAATTAATATCAAGTGTATAGTTGGCATAGACTGCTGCACTTTAACCGAAACCTTTTTTACATTTGTCATCTTTGGCCTGTTTAAACTCGCGTACCAGGGCACAAGTAGAAGCCTAGTGGAGATGGGTGTCCCTGGTACATGAGAAGGAGCCGACTCGTGTTATCAGTGACACCTGAGTTTGTCTTGCAGTGACCCTTTTTGTATAAGGGTCCTTTGCTACTCACGACAAATGGTGTCGCTCGGTGTTAAATAATCATCTATGTAAAGGGCAGGGAAACTAAATTGAGACCTTGCATCTAGTTTCCTAACCGGGTTTCTTCTTCCAACAGGCTGAAGCGTAAAAGGAGAAAGATGAGGCAGAGGTCGAAGTAGACGCCCCATCCCCAGCAGCTGTGTTCCTGTCGCCCTGTATGACTGACTCTTGCTGAACGTCCAGGTTTCCAGAGTTGTACTCAGCTTGCGTGGAGCCCGTCTCTATAGAAGAAAAAAGGGCCAAGCACTGAAAACACTCTTGCCTGTGGCAGCCGGTTGTGGCTCTCTGTTGGGTTGACATTCAAATCTGTTAAACGTCAGAACAATGCTGTTTTAACACCATAATAAACTTTTGGTTACCACACAACTGTTTTTGTGTCATACATGCCCCCTGCTTGTTCATGGAGTTAGGCAAGTTGGTAGTGTAAGGCAATGGCTCATTTCAACAAAGTGTTTGGCAAATGATAAGTACAGCCATCTGTCCTGGATTAACAATGAGTATTAAACAAATGTAATATGAAATGAAGCCATGTGGAGTCATTTCCTGTCCATAAAATGACTCCATGTTGGCACTTAATTTTGCAAACGATTAGCTAAAATAGAACGAGGCAGATGAAGAAGCTTAATGCATGACATTTATTAATTAAATGTTATTAATAATCTCATGGTCAGGTTTCTGTCAACACTGGAGGCACTGCATCAGCTACATGAATTTGCTACAGTAAATGGTGTGATGCTTCAGTCCTGGACCAATCATAAACCACTGCACACCTATTTCACATTAAATCAGACTAATGCAAACATTTAATGATTACAATCATTTGATATATAAATTCCAGGTTACTGATGCCATGGGACGCAGTTAAAACGCACTGCAGAATAGAAAAATCATTACAGCCGATGTCCAAGTCTACCAATGGGTGGCGTGAGAGAACAGGCTTCGCCATACGTTGAATACAACGTAGAAGAAGTAGGATTGTAAACACAAGAACATGGCTGACGAGAGGGGTGCAGGCGACAACAACATTAACGAAAACATGGGCAACCAGTTACAACTCTTACCTGGTTAGAATTTACATGTCACACAATCGTATGCATTGGATTGTAGGCTATGTAACGAATTTTAATAATGATCAAAATGTAGTAAACTTACTTTTTGTCTAATTCGTCGAAAGACCATTTGATCGCAGACTTCTATGCCAAAATAGGCAGGTTTCACTTTTGCTTTCGCCATTTTAGAACTATATGTACAGGAGATAACTATTCCGATGTTTCGGCTCAGTAACTCGGCCGGGCCGCGATCATTGTAACGGGTGCAGTTTCTTATTTGATCTAGCAGGATAATTAATCAATGACGAAGTACAGCCATAGACCGCCATCTTAAATTGACAAGCTTTGCATAACATATATTTTCTTAAAATACAGAAAATGAAGAAGAAGAGAATGACATGGAGACTGAAGACCGCGATAGTGAGAATGCGGAAAAGCCCAACATCATCAACTTTGACCCTAGTCTTCCAACATCCCATGCTGTAGGCAACGACCAAACACCGCTCTAGTATTCAGTCTTAATCACACATAAATATAATCAACTGTTTTGCAAACTAGGCTTGACCATTAATGACATCGTTTCCCTTTATTAATTGAGACCCTTTCAATGTTATGTCATGTACTATCGTATTGGGATCTCTTGGCTACAGTACTTGGGCTCAGACATGGAGGAGTTTCACGGCCGTACCGTCCACGATGACGACAGCTGCCAGACCATCCCTGTGCTGCCTCACACCGCTGTCATGCTACTGCCCGGCCAGACGCTGCCCCTGCAGCTCTTCAGGCCCCAGGAGGTCAGCATGATGCGCACCGTCATCCAACGAGATCGCACCTTCGCTGTACTTGCACACAGGTACTAACTTGTAACGTTCCCCCTTGAATGCACAAATAACGGTTGGGTGTTCTTTTGTATGTCATTTCAAATTTAATTTAATTTCTGATATTCTTTCATACAGCGACACGGGCGAGTCAGAGCCGGAGTTTGGGACGACGGCTGAAATCTACGCCTACCGAGAGGAGCAGGAGTACGGCATAGAGACGGTCAAAGTGAAAGCTGTCGGGAGGCAGAGATTCAAGGTTCATGAGTTAAGAACTCAGGCAGATGGGTAAGTGTAGGGAGGGACTAACGGTCAAATGATTACTTATTTTCAGAAAGCCAATGCACGTGGCATCACCGTGGCTCCTTATTTTCTATGTCGCTCTGTGCCCCTCCAGGATCAAGCAGGCCAAGGTGCAGATCCTTCCGGAGTGCATCCTTCCCGATCCCCTCAGCGTGGTGCACCTACCGGCCCTCTCCAGACTACACATGCACCCCTCCTCCAGACCCTCAGCCCAGAGCAGCAAACAGGCTCAGTGCTGGTGGTACGCCTACCGTCAGGTCAGAGACACACACGCATGCGTCTTTTACAGTATACACT